>SMLS01057692.1:0-15230 GCA_004785975.1 Popillia japonica
TTCTCGTATATAAACCGACGGGAATGTGGTGCCCCACCCTGTATATAGGATGTTTGTTCAGTTTTAAGTATTTTTACCAGAGGATAGTATTCCACAAATAAGGGCGATATACAAGAAAATGCATTTTTACATGGTGTAATAACCGATATATTAGAATTCAAGATAGCAAACTTTCAATGAGGGTGAAACGTAGGACCAGCTTGTTTGAGAAGTTGCGGTACGTTGTATCATTTTACATGCTATGTTATAGTGCAATGTAAGCAAATGTATGTTCATGCTGTCTGTGATGACTAGCGCTGTGAGGTCACTCGCCGTGCAAAAAGTTTAACGTTATTGGGAGACGCTATTGCTAAATCCGTAAACAAATAAACATCGAAACGACTGCCTTAGTATCGCTTAATATGTATAGGTAAAAATACTTGTCGAGAATACATACGTATCATTCGGCCGGGAGAAACTTCGAACATCTAAAGTAGCTAAAAATACTGTATTTCTCAATAGGTGGATCCATGTGTGTATCTCGGTTAATACACTATGTATACTTGCATTTTTGTGCAACGCTTTTATTTTCCAAATACTATATTGTGTTAAAAAAATCTTAAAACTGAACAAACATCCTTTATAGTCTGCTTGCGATAACAGACTAGGCACGTCATCAAAACGCGTTATAATGGCGGTTCGTATTATTGCCAAATCTTTTCTCTAATAGGTTATGTATTAAACAGACGGTGCACAAATAATAGATGACTGACAGCAACAAAAATTCCAGATGCCAACATCGTACAAAAGACAGCTGTGCAAAAAAAGCTCCTCTATCTACGATGGTAAGAACAGTTATTTTTGGATATTTTGTTTGTATAGGTAGCCATTTCTGACCTCGTCCATTATCGTAAACAGACTATATGTTCTAGACTCTACATACAATGTAGAATAATGTCAATGGAGTTAGTGTTACTCTAACTAATCCCACAACTAAAGTTAAAGCCGGGGGTTCCAAAAATAACTTTTCCCACGGTAGACCATATATGTATATACACACACATATTAAAAATAAAATACAACTAAAGGGAGTGAATAGGATGCTAACTTTCACAGGGTCGGTGGTAGAAGTTGAAACGCGGTTGGTGTCTGGTTGTAAAAAGCGAGAATGGGTTCAAATTATGGCTGCGGTGAGATAGTTTATTTGCTCAAAGCTATACCTGATTCCAACAAAACTGTGGAAGCAGACTGAAGCAAAATTAAGTCCTATTAAATTCGCGTTAAACGCAACACAGTTGCATCAAACAAACCAATAATGGATTTTTATTTACTTTTTTACAAGAAATTAGTGGCTGTCCTAACTTTTGTATTACTATTTATATCAGCTGAAAATTACACAAATACATATACCCAATATAGTATCGAAAGTTTTTGAAAAACGGATGGCACTTATCAAAATTTCATGTATATTTTGATAATAATTAACTTTATCAGGCCAATTTTTCCTAGACGCTACTTACTTAGTACAGCAGTAATAGTTAGTACGATTCTACACTCTACCTTAGACGACATAAATACTCTGGTTATTCCCATGTGAAATTTATACGTCTTAAATTTTGTCGGACAACACATTATAAACTAATAAAGTAACTTTGCTTAGTCTCGGCGCCGTGTAACGCCTGTACTGTAATCATTCACTCGTGAAAGCTTTAGAATTCTGCGAATAATTGCATGATACTGTATATTCCAAGATCACAAAGGTACCTCATCGTATGTTAGTAGCAAAACACTATAGTATGAAATAATAAATTAATTCAAGAAAAATTTGGCACAAAATTAATTGGTGATTTTTATTTTGTTAGTATATTTTATACATTAGCAAGAATATGGATGAATAAAACAAATTGCCGCTATCGAAATGTAAGTTATAATATCCATGATGTCTGTTATTAATAAATTACACAACGTAAACCTACACGCTAGAAATTAAATGCTTAAGACTAAATCACATGCTCAATATTGAGAAAATTTAAGTGCGTTTTTAACAGAAATTGGCAGTACTTTTTTAACCAGTTAGTAGATATATAGATGACGATGAAAGAGTAAAATTGTGCGAACAAAAGTTTTACGATTATTAATATGGTTTAAAAATATTTAAACTTTGTGTAAAAGATCTTGCGGCTTTATTTAATTAAAAGAAAATCTTTATAAAATAGAACAAACTTTAGTGATAAAAGACAAACAAGGAATATGCCCATACTGTAAAAAGGGCCTGGTTAAGGGCGTACTGCTATCTTAATTACAAGGTCGAATTAGCAACTCCAACTCTAGCGTTAAACAGACTCAGACAACGTTTGGATAGCTCCTAACTGCTTATAGATTATTTGACAACTGTTGTATGTCAGTTATTCGATAAAAATTGTAAATTACTGTACTTTATAAAACGAAAGTACCCTGTTTTACAGCATGATACATATAACCAAATAAAATTAATATTATGAGGAAATAAAAGAATTCGAGTATCTGTTGAAATTATTTAAAGTGCCACAGTTTTTATTCCGCAGTTTCTTGATTTTCTACCGTCTGTTCTGGAGATGATTCTTGAGGAACAGTAGACACTTCAAATAATTGCTTAATACGTCCCAATGTAACATTATTAGAGTCCCAATCTTCTACACTTCTTGCAGTTGCGTGATAGATATTTTCTTCTATAGTATTTCTTATAAAAAATTTATGAACAACTGTTGGTCTGTAATGTGTTTTGTGTAATAAACTTGTAATTATAAAATACTTCAACTTACTTCGTTTGGCCAATTCGGTGTACGCGTCCGATAGCTTGTAATTCATCTCCGGGATTGAGAAGCGGTTCGGCAAATATAACATGTGTTGCTTCTATTAAATTAAGTCCTTTAGATCCTAATTGTACAGGCAGTAGTAATGCTGTGACATCTTGGGACTTGTCCTATAAATATAATCGAATCTCCTAAATTGTTTATTTCCTCAGATATTGTTTTACCTTAAATTTATCCAAATTTCTTTCGAAAGTTCCATATTGTAAAATTTCGCTTTTAATATCGTTCGAATTGAAAACGCTGTGGATCACCTTTAAAATCACAGACCAATTTGAAAAAACTAGAACTTTTACGTCGCGTTCATTTTGTCGTAGTTGTTGTACTAATCGGACGATAGCTTCAACTTTACTGGAATGATTGCCTTTTATTACAGATTCGCCGTCATTCTTCTTTTGTTTCTCTGGATCTACTAATACAATGTCATTTATCAATTGCTTCGAACGACAAACTGAACAGCTGATATATTGACCAAACGTCTAAAGAAGAAGAGAGATTAGTTTTTTTTCGGTTGATTGCCAAATATTTAAGTATTATACTCTGTTTTTAATAAGGGTAGTAAATTAAAAATGGCCCGCCAAAATATAGGCTTACGATTGGTTTGTTTCCGGGCACGTTTACACTGTCAAAATTCGGTATTTTGCCGACGCGATTATTATTGTAGACAGAGTGGATTCAGTAAATATTTCGTTAAATATTTGTCTGTTATTTTTTTGTGTTTCCACTACATTTAAACACTAAAATCATTTTTTTTTTAACTATTTGCTTGTAAAAATGGATTCACAGCCTGGTACAAGTGCACTATCAATATCGCCTCCAACAAATCGTGCTACTTTGGGGCGTGGACATTTGTCTGTACAGGAAAAGCAAGTTATACTGAACATGTACAAGACAATTATTGATAGTAATAATACAATAAAGAGAACACAGATAACACTGCAAACTTCAAACACTTAAGGTATCGTACATAAATAATCATAAATATGTATATGTATTTATATTTACCGACAATAACAGGTGTGTCGAAGACAAGTGTTTACCGTAAAATAAAGCTAAATGACTAATTCCACCACTATTACAAAGAGTTGGAAGAAAGGCGCTGCTACATACATTTGAGGACACTAATAAATACATCCTAAGAAGAATCATACATGGATTTTTTTACGATAGAGAACTTCCTACATTAAACAAAATCTTAAAGAAAATAAGGCAAGGTTCAAAATATACCTTCAAAGTTGTATAAATTAATGAAAATACTTAATTTTAAGTAAGTTTGGGTACTAACTATTTAAGTGTTATCGCAAAAGTTTACTGCTCAAACTTGATGATATTGTTTTGTGGAGATGAAGATATTTATCTTTGTTATCAAAATATAGAAATGAACAACTCCCAATCTGTTATTTAGACGAAACATGGCTGAATAAAGGGCACACAAGAGCAAAAGTGTGGGTAGATGTTAATGTGACAACACGCAGACAAGCATTTATACATGGTGTAACTACTGGTCTAAAAAATCCTACTGGTGATTCAAAAACGGTTTTGTCGACGATGGGTTACTACTATTTGAAGAAAACAGTCAATTACCACGAAAAAATGGATGCAAATGTTTTTGAGGAGTGGTTCAATAATATTTTAAAGAAATTACCTGACAATAGTGTCATTGTAATGGATAATGCATCTTACCATAGCAGAAAAAGAGAAAAAATACCAACAACTTTAACACGAAAAGCAGAAATGCAAGAATGGTCACTTCAAAAACAGATACAGTTCCATCCCTTCATGGTGTTGGAAATAATAAATCATCACAAGGAACAGTACAACAAAATTCTACTTAGATTACCACCTTACCATTGTAAATTGAATTCTATTGAATTAGTTTGGGCACAAATAAAGAATGAACTAGCTTAAAAAAACAACAGCTTCAAATTAGTTGAAGTGAAACTACTTTTGTTAACCGCATTCCCACTGGAACCACAGAAATGTGGACAGAATATGTAAAACATGTAATTAAAGAAGAAGGCAAAATGTACAAGTTAGATGGCTTAATAGATAATGTTATATAGCCATTTATAATTTCGGTTGAAAATGGTGACATCAGCGACAGTGATAGTTATTCTGCTGAAGAACTATAGAATTAGTTATTTAAGATATAATATCACTATTGAAAAATTAAAGTTGCACCAGTTTTTGTCGATATGTAGTTTGGTGGACCAGCTAGTGCTTCTTTCTATTGTAATTTATAATAGTATGTATGTAACATCAATTTTAAATTTCTAAAATACAAATTTGATGTTAAGATATTTGATGTACTACAAATATGTATAATGCAAATAATAAAATACATATTAACATTATTGTGCACTTATGTTTTTACAAATGCGTTGTATACATGAAATTTACTTAAATATCGAAGTGTAAATAACAAGTACTTGATTTAATTGTAATTCATCATTTAAATTTACCGCCCAAATAGCTCCCAGTTTAATTTGCCTAATGTGAAACGGATTTTATCATTTGGCCCGCTTAATAAAAAACAGAGTATCGTAGAAATGAAAGATATTACTTAGATGTTACCCTATATAAGAAGTTAGTACTATTTTTATCCAACAACATATGCTTTGATATCCCGAGTTATAACGTTAACATTACGTAGAACTATACATATGTACACCTGGATGCAAAGGAATCCGGGGCATTCCTCAGAACAGAATATTGTGCGCCAGGTGTTTCTCTGTCGATACCTGTCCGGATACCTTTGTATCCAACTGTACATAACATATCAGTGTGGAAACCACTTATGGAATAAAATTGTTTGTGTTCTTATTTTAGAAAATTATAAAAAACGCCGGGATACGTCAACTTGTAAATTCAAGTATGCTCTTTTTATACATACATTTAAATGTACAGGGTGATACACACAAATCCAGCATAGTCCATGTGTTTATTTAAAAAAAAACACCTGTATATTTTTATATTTTCGAAACTTCCTAACAACCTGATTTCAAAGAACTACATCATATAGGGTATTTCATTAATAATACA
Organism: Popillia japonica; assembly: GCA_004785975.1. NCBI lineage: Eukaryota > Metazoa > Arthropoda > Insecta > Coleoptera > Scarabaeidae > Popillia > Popillia japonica. Next base: position 5,871 of record SMLS01057692.1, read on the forward strand.
GGGTGAAACTTAAAATTATTTATATATAATTCCCTTCAATACATAAGTGGTTTCCACACTGTATATGTAAACTACGATTAATGTTTTAGTTGATAAGAAACAGCAAAAGATTTAAACACACCTGTTCTACTAGAACTTGTATACATTCCACGCAATAACAGTGACCACAGGATAAAATATTCCAGTTCTTCTGTAGGATAGTTTTACAAATCGGGCAAGGATCTGGTGGTTGGCCAGTTGTCTGTTGATTATGTAGAGTTTGTAAGTAGTTATAGGTTCCAAGATTCTTTTCTAGCGCAATTGTATTTGTTTTAAATTCCCCAGTCAATACAGCATGTTGGTATTCTACCTAAAATACTCTCATAAGTACTACGCACAATATAAAACATATTAGCACTTACTTCATGTTCATCCAGCATATGAATAGTTTCGAATCGATTCTGTTCTATTTGTTGTAGTTGCTTAACTATTCTATTTATTTTTGAACGATCACTCTCACTTTCATCAGTTTTCTCTTTAAGTCGTAAGCGCATTTTACACATGTCTACTTCATCTGTAGCACACACTTGAGCATCAATGTAAGTCCATAGTCTTCTTATTTCCTAGTTTGAGAAAATTTATAATTGCAACAAAACTTAATATAGCACATTTACCTTGAATTCTTTCTTTAGAATATCTAAGATATGGAAATGTATTTCCGCATCATGTAGAATATCATCTGACACATTTTTCTGCCTTCCAAGTATGCTCAATGCTATAAACAGTAATTAATGTAAGATTTAAATTGAACTTCGTGGTATTTTACTCTCAGTAACCAACCTCGTAGCATGAATTCTTCTGGAGCGGGTTTCCAACTTCCAGTATTGGAGATATCATCATCCTGCTGAGTTGTACTAAAGATTTTGCTCTCATACTGTTTCAAGTAAAAGTTAGCGTCACACAAAGGACATTTTTTCTTTTTTTTATTCGACTTTTTCTGTGGTCTCAGGTGACAATCACTTGCTGCCTCTATAACTTCAGCTGGGATTACCATCTTTGATTCCTCTTCGATCATTTCAAAAAGTTGATGTATTGACTCCACAGTTTTAGATTTCAAATTAGTGATGTCTTCATCCCACACAGCTAACATGTATAAAACTTTACGTTCACTCAAACCTCTGAAAGTTAAAATCAATTCATGGAAATTAAAAAATTAATTAATATGCAAGGTGATGATATACTTAAGCGTTATATTTGCAGTGTGCATTATGGTGGTTAATTTCACTAAATAATCTTCGAAGTAAGAATTTGTAGTAATCCAATCCAAAATATCTGCAAACCATTGACCTGGGCTCAGTCGAAATTTATTTTGTAATTGAGTAATATTGTACGAAAATTTCAAACTGTCTTGTAATGTTGATAATGTCTAAAATCATATTATTAATGGCAAATTTTGTAGTTATATGAAGCAGTACTTGTTTCGTAAACCGTTCCATGTATTCCTTTTCCAGTAATTTACATTCAGTTTTTATCGATGCGTCTCTCAATGTTGGAGGTATAGATGAGTGAATTTCCAATATTTCACTTAAATTGTGCATAGTATGAATGAGCTGCAGTTTGTCAATCTCCAAACTAACATCAGTATTTTTATCGCAAAATCTTGCTGATAATTGTAACACTTTACGATATTCTTCGACAGCCTGATTGGGGTTCTGAAGCAGTAAATATATGCCTGCTAAACCATTTAGTGATGAAACAATTATACGCAAATATTCTTCATTCTCCTGCACGTTCTTAGCTATCAATGCATTTAGTAGGTCTTCCATAGAATTAACTTGTTTTCGAATGGTTATATATTTACTTTTTGCCGCTTGATGATGACAACAGGCTTGTCGTAATACCAGTAATGGTTGCATTATCTATATAGGCAGAAAATACATTCATAAATTAAAAAAGCTAGAGGTTTTTTTTAACATGTTACATACCTTCTTAAGAAGACTTTTATTAATAGAATTCAGTACCATATTCAAGTCTATGTTTCTTAATCTAGCTAAAAATTCTTTAGAACACAGATTATGTTCACGCTGATAAAAAAAAGTCTCCACATCTGAAAAGTTTATCCAATGCTCAATTACAGTCTGTTTTGGAACATTTATCTGAAATATTATATCAATTATTTGGTGTATTTATAGATCAATTTTAATCACAAACCTGATCTACTACATCAGCTTTAGATGTTCTCCATAATATCTTAGCAAGAAATTTATGCATTGCTTCCTTTCTGTCATTTATATAAGGCTTATAATATAAATTATTCCAACAATCAAATTCAGAATATGGTGCTAATTGTAAGTAGTCGATCAGTCCATATAAATCTGAAATTAAAGATTTCATTGACCAAGTTTATATAGACACTGTAACAAAAACACGAATAATTTGTGGAAAATTGTGCAAACTAATTGGATTTTATTAGCATCGTTTCTGCAGCTGTTTTGTGATGGTTTGAAAATCAGCACGGCGGCGGTTCAGTGATGATCTGAGGTGCGATATTACACGGTAGTCAGAAGGGGATTATGTCAGTATTCTGACCAACCATCTTCACCCAATGATGCAAACTGTGTTTCCTGTTAAACGGCCAGTCTGCCCAGATGATAATGTCCACTGTGGAATTGTCCGAGACTGGTATGATGAACACAACGATGAATTAGACCACCTCATATGATCCTCGATCCCAATATATTTGAAGCTTTGTGGGGTATATTCAAATCTCTCCTCCACGAATATTTTCTGAATTAGAGACTTTTTGCAATGCAAGTGGGAAAGGATTCCTCTAAATGTTGTATGTGACTTGTATTTGAGAATTCCACGTTGCACACAAGCTGTAGATCAAGCAAAAGGAGGACCAACGGTCTTTTAATAATAAAATGCTTGTTTCGTAGTATTAACATTATTTTGACCAACCATAATCATAACTCGTAAGAGCTACATAAAATAATTAAAGAACGCATCAGTTCACAAATTCAATATTTCAAATTTGTTTTTATTTTTTATTTTTTCTGCTAATAATTTTATTTGCATCTAAATAAGGCTATTCTCCAATTTTATTCCTTTTCAAAATAAATAAATCTCTATTATACAATAAAAACTGATAAATATTTTACAATTACTTAAACTTATATGGATACAGACCTGATATGTCTTTTGAAATAGGAGTGCCAGTGACTGCCCAACGATGATGAGCATGTATTTTCTTAGCCATTTCCGAGATCATATGACCCGGCGTTTCAACCGTTTGAGCTTCATCTAAACATAATCTCCACCAATTGATTAGCGTTACCGGACTTCCTGGTGGTGAGTATTTCGGTGGACGACGTAGCGAAACAATCTAGAAGTTGGTATGTTAAAAATAACACTAATGCAATAACACTAAATAGTACTTGACCATTCTCACTCAGACGTAATTCATTTTGAAGGACATTGTAGGTCGTAATTACTAAGTCATACTGTTGCAAGTTCGTTGGATATACCGGTATTAAGTTATGACTTCCTTCGTATAAAAACACTCGGAGACTTCCAGTTATATGTTTTTGTATTTCATTGCACCACTGTTGTTTTAGGGAAACTGGTGTAACTATTAGTGTGGCATGTGATTCAAGAAGTGGCTAAAAGATTTACGTGCAAAAATAAAAGTTTATGACCGTAATTCGCACAATATCAGACACTGGTACAGCACAGGAAATATTGTTATAGCTGTAAATGAAAACTAATTGAAGTTTCTAACATTGTTTCGTTAAGGTAAGCATCTCTAAATGTTAATTTAGAAAAAATGGTGCTTGAGATTACTTAGAAAAAAAAAACGCAACTTCCAAAACTGGTTATTTAAAAGCGAAGCATATACTAGCAGAGAATTAGGAAAGTTAGCTTGTAAGTAAAATACGTTTTACGTTGTTGGATATTTGTGTATTAAGGAATCTCTTACAGAAATACGAAGACTTACATTTGAATATTGCCGGTACTAAGATAATAACAATTTCTACTCATTGGAGTGAACACGCTTTGGTTTCTGCCGACCAATTTCCACCGTCCATCAAACGACAGTCAATTCAAATTACAGAACTGACTAGTTAAAACAGAGCCATGACTTTTAACAAGTTTAATACTGATTTTTTTTCGATAATTTAGAAACTCTATAATGTTTCTAGTTAGAATACGAAATTGGGCTTCAGACCGTACAGAAACATACTGCAATAAGAGAAAGAAAGAGAAAGAGTGCAACAGCAGTGATTACGGCTATAGCAGTAACCGCCAGTAAAAGCTACGTGGATCACAATAGGCCATAGTTCGGAGGCCAGCAATGAGTAGCAGTAGTAAAAACAAGAAAAACTTCTTCCTAACAGAGTTGCGTAGTTTACAGTTTGCATATTAATAATTGATCGGCATATATAGGACAAATTGTTTTTCACATATAATTAATATAACCAAGTGCTCTTCTGGCAGAAATGTGTCTGTGTTCTTCATATTCTTAGTAAACATAATTTCAAAGTACCGAGACAATATTTGGGGTGTTTCTATCTAGACAAGCTGTTGATAAAAATAAATGATTGAATAGGAACCATGGGCTAGGTGGTTTTTTAGTTTTCAGAGCAAGTACATACAAAGTGTAAGTACATAGAATGTAACAATGAATATCTTGAATAAACATGGTAAAGTTAAAAAGCTAACAATTATGCCTAATATTATTCTTCCTGATATTAACACCCCAAATTTGTATTCATACTGATATTAGTAAAGATTAATAACTTTATATTTAATTCACTTACTCTATTTTTCCAACATTGTGGGCATATATATTCTCCATAAGTTCTCTCATAACCTACACATTTACTATGTTGTACTTTAAGACAGTCAACACACTCAACACAATCGGATCTCTCACTAGCATCACCACATATACATTGTACTTTAGGTTGTTCTACAATATTAGGTTTATTTGATAGTACTTGATTGTACCACGTTTCTAAAGCAACCCTTAAAGATGATCTTTTACTGCTTGGTTTAACCCAACCCTCAGGAATTTTCAACTTTTTTGAGGTTGATTCTAATTGAACAGTTTCATCTATTTTCTCAATATTTCTTTGGCGTTTACGTGATTGCTTTCCAATTGTTGGCCACGATAACATGCTTTTAGATGACATCCCAATATTAACAGATTTTATGTCTTCACGTGGATGAGTTAATATACAAGCAAACACTTCCACTGTTTTGCCTAAGCCCATTTCATCTGCTAAAATACCACCTGTTCGTAAAGAACCTGTCATTGGTTTGTCTGTTGTTAAGTAGCCTGTATATTTATCAAAATAAATTTTAATACCACTTTTTATAACAACTTCTTCATACAATGGATGTAACATCTCTGAAAGTTTTATATTCAACTTATGAATATAAATGAAATATTATTAATTCTTTAATAAACTTACCTGTTTCTAAAGGTATTTGTTCACGTTCAATCATCCATCTGACAGCCTCTACTTGATATTTTCTAAGTATAGGTTTTAATTTTGGATGTTGTATATCTATTTCAGTTAATTTTTCTCTATTCTTATTAATGTTTTTATATAATTCACTAAAACTTTCGACGACAGACGAACTTTTTATCATCTGTATTTCTAAATACATACATACTAATATATAGATGCACAAAAATAGGAATAAATAATTACTTACCATTATAATCACAAGAAATATTAAAAATAATGGAAAATGCTGTTTTCATAATGGAACCAATTTTTGTGTTGAACTTGGTTAATGGTATACTATTGAGGTAAAGAAGAACTATCACATTCTCATTATCAAGTTTAAAATCCATGGAAAATACTTTTGTATATAGCATATTCTTGAGAAAGTCCAAATGTGTTGTTATTGTTATTACTACAAGAGTTTTATCAAATTGCAAAAGTAATGTATCAGTATTATGTTTATTGTTATATGAAATCTTTGCCTTGCATGTGTCCCATGACGCAGGAAGAATGTTGTTAGTTTTACCAAACCATATTTCACCTAAGTAATTTTTCTCATTTGTCTGGTTTGGTTTGGAAATTGTGTATGGAAATTCACTTATTCGCTTGCTTTTTCGCCTAGCTTTTGACTTTGGAATGTAGTCCATTGAAAACATGTTTCTAACTTTTTAAATATCACTAATTAAATACAATATAACAAGATATAAGCACGTAATTGGTTAAAAAAATGTAAAATTTACTGTACTGTCGTAAATTAATTTAGATAATCATAAATTTCTTGAGAAGTCAGGTTATGTCAATTGAAAACAAATTTTATGTTAACTGATGTTAACTACACAAATTTCACAGAAAGTAATCTCACAATCAGTGTTGCAACAAATGAAACTTAATAGACGTAAGTTCCTAACCTAACGTCGCTGGTCGCTGTCTAAACAGGTAGTTGTCTTCTGTCTGTACTATTGGCTACCCTGCGTGTTTAATAACGTTTAAGCAATAAATAAAACTGATATTGAAGCTGGTTTTCGCAATTTATTTAAAATGTTTTCCCCAACTGGCAATTACATATCCAAAATATGTAAGTATTTGAAGCATCGGGCGTGCGACTGCTACATGTTACTGCTACCTGGTACCTGTTACCAAAGGCCTGTTCGTTTGCGTTGCTGGAAGTGCTCAATATCACTTTTGTCAATATCCGTATGTTCGTTAGGAATAGGTGTTTTCGACACTCGTTAGTTTGCACTCAGCAAATTGCTGTATGTCAGTAGCTAGCTATACTTGCTCAGGCTTCAAGTGTGTAGCAGATTTATCCGCTGAAAGTGATCTATTTGCCGTTTCTAAATCTGCTACACTTGCTATTTTTGACAAAACTTACTAAAGTTAGCAATTCAAAAGCCTGTATTACACGGTCAAAGTGCATCAAAGTTTTACGTCAAAGTTGTTCAAAGTCTCTTCAAATTCCCTGTGTATATGACCACTTTGAAGGACTTTGATGACGTCACATCAAATTTTACTTTGACGTTAAAAATAGTTGCTGCAACAAATTTTGTTATCAAAGTCGGTCAAAGTTCTATTGTGCGCATGCGTAAGCATTGCTGCCAGCACAATATTTGTTCAATCGTAACTTAACGCTTAGATCATATATATTACATGGATAGCGATATGATGCTCAAAGTATGTTTTAACATATCACAGACATATTTTATTCTTCCATTTCACACTTACTTTAGGGTATCCCTATCTATCGTACATACTTTCTACCCCGAGAAACAAAACGTGCAAACTTCAAGTCGTAAGTGCGATCGATATAAGAGCGAAATTCGAAATCACGCTGGCGCAAATTTAGAATTTATGCTAACAGGAGATGTTAGAAGTGTTTCTTTTTGTTCATTTAAATAAATCTAAACTGGGATGAATGTTTTATATATTTTATATTAAAAATAAATGGCATATATGCAGAATTATACATATATAAACATTCTATAAAAAATATATTTATTATGAAACGATATTAATTTAGTAAATTATTTTCTTATTCTTTTAGGGTTTTCCTAATTTTTACATTTCTTTGCCTCGTAATGCATTCTGATGCGTACATAATTTTAAAAAACAATCAATAGTCAATCAAACGATTAAACAATAAACATAACTGAACATAGCCATAAAAGCAAATGGAGTGGAAACTTCGGAAACGAACAAATAAATCGCGTACGGTTGACTATTGATACGCTTGCGCGATTTTAGAGGGTACAACATGGGTACAACGACGATAGTACTATTGGTGATACTTATACTGAAGAAAGAAATAGGTTCAAAAAAGCACGTTGTACATGTCAAAACAACAACGTCCGAGTTCTTAAATGCTATAGCGGTATCCATGTAATATATATGATCTAAGACTTAAGGCTCTATTTTCACTCCTAGCGAGTACACCCTAAACTAACGTCGGGTGTGTGTGTGTGTTTACCAGTATATTTACAAATAAATTGGATAATAGAGGGAACTAATAGTACCAGTTGTCGATCATACTGCGAGATGAAAGAAGACGGCAATATACAAAGTGAGATAGCACGGTCGTGACATAATGACAAATGTTGAGAAAGGGGCGCGAAGGGGTAGAAAGGGGTATAAACAGGTAGAAAGTGAAATTCGAATTGCAGTAATACATGCATATTTACGTATCTACTCTGCGCTCAATACGTTTGAAGGTATTTTGGCTTATAGGAATTTTCGTTTTGTTTTATTTAATTTTTTGTATATAATATAGTGGGGCGTAAATATTGATAAAAAGATACAGACTGATAATTTGTGTGAGATACTTTAATCTTAGAAATATATTATTTTTCTATGGTATTTTCAAAACTATGTTTAATAAAAGTATAGCAATATTTTTTTTGTGCGTATATCGAACAAAAGAAACTTTCTTAGTGCTGGTACTCCGTCACAATTTCACCGCATTTCGTAAGATGTTATCAATACCAAAACAAATTTTTAGGGAAATTGTCCAATATAATAACAGCATTTCTCTTAATTTTTCATTTCCAATTGAATTATTTACAGACATAATATCATTGCTTTACCATTGCTAAAGTGAAAAATTACTTGCATTTTTCTAGGCGTAATAATAGTATACATACTGAGCCAATAAGTTTGAGGACAAGTTGAATTTCCCGCCTTGTATTTCTTTGTATAGGTTGCTCAAACTGACTGTAATGCGATTAAAAAATTACTTCCTTCTATTTTACAGCATTTTCATCACAGTTGGCTCGTGTTCGTAGACCTTTGGCGTTATTATGATTTTCTGTTAGCTTAGTCGTTCTGTTATCTTATTCGTGTTTTTGTTAGATTTTATTAAAACGATTACAAGTGTTGTTTGAATATTTAAAGAATAAGATTTTTCAGAATACATTCCTACTTAAGCCTGTTTTACACGACGTTAAATTTACGCAAAAATTAACGAGAACATTTATGAATAAATTTACAAAACAATTTATGATTTTCTGTTTGCAACGTATCTCCAAATTTTTAACACAATTTATTGATGCATTAAGACAGGTTCTAAATAATTTTCGAAAAAATTTAGTAGTAAATTTCTTTACATAATTTTCTGTTTGATACGTATCAAATCATTTACTCCTAAATTTTCTCGTAAATTTTTGGGTAAATTTAACGTCGTGTCAAACAGGGTTTAGTTTAAAATAGTTGCGAGAGGCTATCTATTATTAGGGAAATAGCAAATATCGGTGTTAATAACCCTGGTAGCATTATTTGACAACATGAAAAGGCGTGTAAATTTATGTTTACAAAGTGATGGTAGTCATTTTAAACATTTCCTATAATTATAATAATAACATCATGTTTCTTGTAT
>SMLS01057693.1:0-24133 GCA_004785975.1 Popillia japonica
ACTACTAGAATTATACAGTTTTTCAAACCTTACACAAACATAAAGGTAGCTTTGTACTACACACTTAAAATCAGAAATGTCTTACCTCCCATCAAAGATAAAATTCCTTTGTTGCTTCAATCTAATTCCATTTACAAAATTCCTTGCTCACAATGTCCTGGTGTTTATATTGGAGAAACGGTTCAATGGCTAAAACATCGTATTAGTCAACATAAAAGCGACTGTAACAAGGGGAAACGAGCCTGTGCCTTAGCTAACCATTGTAAAGAGATCGGTCACGGTTTCGATTTTGATAGTGCCGGGGTTCTGGATGTTGAAAGCAGGTGTAAAAATCGTTTGTTTCTGGAGATGTTTCACATCAATAAAACATCAAACACAATTAACTTTAGAAATGATACAGACCAACTTAGCAGTATCTATTGTAACATCTTACGACTTTATGAGAAGACCTGATACCTACTACGTTTTATTTCGTATAAAATTTTTTTGACCTTTAGATGACTTTCTTGATTTTTATATTGTTCGCTAATTTCCATCAACTCTTCTTTGTAAATATTTTATAGTTACAAACTTTTATTAAGATTGACTTGTATCTTTCGATTAATTGTAGTAAACTCCTAATAAAGTTGTTAATAAACAACGAAATATTGAGGTTGAATAAGTAGAGTTTCATTAACTCCAGTCACAGACCGCATACCTGAGTATTTGAGCACTATTGCCTACGTAGTACGGTCGAGTACTTCCCCTCAACTACTATTATTATTATTATTATTATTGGCCTCGGTTTTCACCATTAGCCATCCACAAACATTGATTACACATTGTAGCTATCCCGTTTGGGCTTCAATTTGAAATTTATTAACTAAGCGGTTTAAATAACATCACAAAAATTCAATGAGTAATAATCATAAATCTGGCTAAGGAACTAACTATCCATCTATTAAAAAATAACATCAAAAAGACTCTGGGTAACCTAGATTTCCTGCCCATGCTATAGATTGATTTCATTCATTAAATTTGGTACATAATGTCCCAAAAAGTATAATTTAGCGTCTGTTATGCTATCGGACAATAAAAATGGAAGTCTCACACACATACGCACACTCTTTCGCAGCATACGATAACAGCATATCTTATCTTGCTGCCCTCTTCAATGTATTTTATTTGAATTTTCCTCAGTCCACGTACATATTGCAGTCGTATCTACCATTCTGTTGCGTTTTGTTTAAAACCAATGTACAGAATTACATTCGTGTAGAAAAATCAGGAAGGGCACACTATCGAAGCACTTCGCTTCGTAGCGCAATAGTTTCAGTACTGTTTCTTTACTTGTTAACAATAATGTAATTTTGTTTGACTGCGTAAGCGTGAACAGACACATTACATTGCATATTCACCGCTGTCCTTATGAAAAAGATTCGTAATAGATTCTGGCAGCTTTTTGGCCATGACCGTTAACAGTATCATATGATTGAGTTACATATCTGGTAGTATTCGAAAATATACATTTTTCAAAAGTGGTTAGAGTATCACTGATACAACTTTTCTAGTGGTAGTTCTTTGTTGCCAAAACAATTCTGCTGCAACTATATTACATATTTCTGATAACCTGTATTACCAATAACAAACCGTTTTTGATTAAGACTTCGACTCTAAGTTTGTCCGTAGAGATACTCTGTATATGAAAATATTATCTATACTTCTGAACTATGCTTGTAGATATTGTATTTTGTCGTACATGGTACAAAGTTGATGTACAACAATTTTACACGCCCATTACAACTTTACTTTTACCGCCCGACAAAAAAAATTCATGGAAAGGCATAAGAACAAAAGGTGAACTCAAGAGGCAAATGAATATTAGAAGTCCGGCCGAGAAAGATAGTTTGTACAAAGTGCGTATTTTTTGCCAATACGTATTGTGAGATTAAATATACGTACTCTTTTTGTCCTAAATCATAGTGTGCCTACATACATTCATACAAAAACCTTTTCCATATAGAAAAGGCATATGGAAGTAAATAGTTGGTGACAAAGTATTTACTTTTATATACTACTATGTAAACGCAGTTTTGTACGCGGATGTTGGTGAATTAGACGATGTGCAATTTCTAATATTGCAGTTAAGTTAGATGCTTCTGACGTAACTTTGTGAGAAAAAAATATAAAAGGTCACTATCATATGCAGTAGCGTTGAATATGTGTACATATGCTAAATATGAACAATGTTATGTTACTACTAAACTGAGTTAAACGCTCATCTAAGCGTGCAGTACATAATTTTAACACATATGCCTACTGTAACTAGTACATCAAAGTTTTGGACAAGGAGAGTATTTTATAAAATTAGAAAAATTACAAAAAAAGTAACCATTTTCATGACTTTTTTTAAGGAAATTGTTCGAGACCCAAAAGTATTTAAGCCGTTAGTAATACCTAAAAAATTGCAACACGCTCTACCATATAGGGATAAACCCAATCATGGTGTGAAAATGGCGGAAAGGAAAAAGAAAATAGATAGGGTAGCAGTTATTAAAGAACCTTATGAACAGAAAGTGCGTATTATACCACATAAACAAGATATATCTATATACATACTTATGGTAGCCCCAATTTAATTATTAATTCACTACTTTACAGGTTTCCAAAGTAATGAAGATGATAAGAACCGCTTATGATCACAAACAACAACACCTTAGAGAAAAAACCAATGAAAGACTTGAAAAACATAGACAAATGATACAAGCCATTGAAGCTAATAAATGTAAAAAACTTAAGAGGGAAAAAAGAGAGGTATTTAGAATGAAAAGTAAAACACAAATAAGAGAGGAGAAAAAAATGGAAAAAAATGTAAAATAATACTACATTAGACAATAAAATGTCGATTATATGTTTTGCTGTTTAATTGACCATGTAATATTGCATAACAGGAAGTGGATAGTTCATTAATTGTATATATACAGATTCAAATAATGTGAATATAATTTATAGTACGATGTAAAATAAATTTTGCTTTTGGCATAAGTAATAGAACTTAATATATTAAAGGTTGTCGTCATAGTAGTAGGGTATTTCTAAATTCCTAAAAATTTAGTGAGATCAAAAAAGAGTAAAACAGTGATTACTAAAATGATAAAATGTCATAAGATGATTTTGATTAATTCATTTTCTAATACTATTACCACCAATTCAAATATATTTATAAATCATTTTTTTATTAGATCTAATAATTAATTTCAATAAAAAAATGATGGCCTATTCCGCCAATCATTGTAATTTCTTTTTTTTTTGATTTAATATGTGATTCAGCTACAGCATTGACTACCAACATATAAAGACTTGCAATTCAGTGTATTAAAATTTGTTTATGGAAGAATCGACAATTTTAGAAACTATTTTCGATTCTCCTACCAACTCAATACTTGCAAGCGCACGCAAGTATCTCTGTCTCACATGCCTCTGCCGTCCGTTTGCTTTATCATTTGGAATAAGTAAACTACCAAAATTTTGTCTGCGAACTCAAACGCAAAATTTTTTGTTTTGATTTTGGTGGTTGCGTCTGATTTAGTTCAATTTCGGGAATAAAATAAAATTGAAGGATTCACAAATGCAATGTACAGTACTGTGAAAATGAAGTGCAACGCTTAGAATTCGCTACAATAGGCATCAGACGGTTGATCACGTTTTGAAATTGCCCTTATTAATGCTTCTACTTGCATCATTTGCATCGATATTATAACTATAACACTGAATCGTAAACATATCGAAGTTAGTTTGCCGGTGTAGAATATAGTAAATTTCTATTTATTTAATATTCCTTAGTTAGTTTATTGGATGAGTAGGTAAGTAAATAACGAGACAATAAATGAAAACCAACTAAATTCTTACATACAGGGTTATTCGCGCTATACGGCACGGAATATTGTGGCGAAAATACGTGACTCAAAAAGTTTGATTTTTGGGAAAGATTTATTAGGGGTACTTTTTAAAATTATTTTCATATTATACAGGATGCCCCAAATGCTCCAAAAGTATCAAAGTTGTGTTTTTTTTAATGGAACACTATGAATGGTATTGCTTTTTTGGATTCTCCGTTTAAAATAAGTGGCTGTTTTAATAAGGTGTATTATATCTAAACATTAAGGTTTTTTTCGGTAATTTGAATTTTCTCCAAATTGAACCTTATTTGCAGATTTCAAATACTTAAGAAGTATGTATGTACATATTTAAGTTATGCAAGTGAAATTTACAATGAAGTGTACCAATAGATCACATTTCATATCCCAATTATCATAAAGTTGCCATTTTACACAGGTGTCCCACTATTAAAATTAATCAAGTGAGAGCTTTGTGTCTATAACTTGATTAATTTAAATAGGACGCCATATTTTTTAACCTACCAGGAAATGTACTTTTTAATTATCTATCGAATGGTATTTATACCAAAGTCTTTGTATTTTTACAGAATACACCAAATAATAGTTTTTTGTACGATTTGGTGTTTTTTAAATAAATTATTAATGTATCTAGATGCCTGTGATATTTAAAAATATTACATAATTTACAATTATAAGAATAATAATGAACAACATCGTTACAACTATTCAGAAGTTTAAAATGTAATTCATAATACAACAGTCCATCTCCAGGCACTTAGATATTCGTTTTTGAAGACCTCTGCCAACTCTGGGCAACATCTGTAGAGTTAAAGTTTTGAAAGCGTTTCTTTGCGTTTCTTATTCGTATTTTTATATCAGCTGGTGTCGGAGGCGTAATGTAGACAATCTCTTTTACGTATCCACACAAATGGAAATCTGGTGAAGTTACTTCCTGAAATATTTTAATAGTCTCTCAAAAACGGCTGGCTTAGGATGATTTCTTACAGAAAACCTATGAGCATAAATTCGAGAAACCAATGAAAAATTTTGTTTATATTCTCCAAGAATAAATATCATATTAATGCGCTCTTCTTTAGTGTAAATCTTCATTGAGAATAAGCGATATCATACCAATATTCAAATAATAACGGTATTCCGACCAAACTTCACCAGACTTCTTTTTATGTGGATACGTAAAACAATTGTCTATAATACGCCGTCGACACCACACGATATAAAAATACGCAGAAGAAACGTTTTTGAAACTTTAACCCCACAGATGTTGCCCAGAATCGGCAGTAGTTTTCAAAAACGAATATGTAAGTGTCTGGAAATGGAATGTTGTAATATTGGTAAAGATATTCTTTATTATTATTCTTATAATTCTAAATCATCTGACATTTTTAAATACCACAGGCATCTAGATATATTAACAATTTATTTAAAAATGACCAAATCTTACAAAAAACTATTATTTAACGTATTCTGTAAAAATACAATAACTTTGGTATAAATACCATTCGATAGATAATTAAAAAGTACATTTTCTGGGAAGTTAAAAAATATGGCGTCCTATTTAAATTAATCAAGTTATACACACTTAAAGTTCTTATTTAATTACTTTTAATTTTTGGACACTCTGTATAAGATGGCAACTTTATTATAATTGGGATATAAAATATGATCTATTAGTACACTTCATTGTAAATTCCACTTACATAACTTAAATACTTCATAAGTATTTAAAATCTGCAAATAAGGGTAGATTTGGAGATAATTCAAATTACCGAAGAAACCTTAAGGTTTAGGCATAATAAACCTGATTAAAACAGCTACTTATTTTGATCGGAGAATCCAAAAAAGCAATAACATTCATAGTGTTCCATTAAAAAAAACACAATTTTGATACTTTTAGACCTTTTGGGACTCCCTGTATAATATGAAAATAATTTTAAAAAGCACCCGTAATAGACCTGCATATATTCCAAAAACGAAACTTTTTGAAAGCCACGTATTCTCCCTGCTATATTCCGCGCCTTATAGCGTGAATAAACCCTGTATATAAAATATATTTTAAAGACAAAATTATACATTAATAAAATAAACGATCGACAAAAAAAGAATGTATTATTTCGATGTCAAAATTTTTATTTTTAGAATTATGGCAATGTACTTTTTGAATTATATTTTTGTTAATTCTGTTAATCATTCTTGTAATAAAAACAGAGATGAGGTAATGTATAGAAATGAGTTTCACAAGTTAAATTTGTAAAACCTCTCATTATTGTTTTACAATTTTATCATGTTGTATATTTCCAATTACGCTGTTAGATACTTTAAAGATTTCATAAAATTCCGGAAACTCTTACCAAATATGAAAGCGTTAAACTCATCAGATGGTTGTCTTAAATATTTTATGTGCGTAATATTATAGTCTTTAGCGAAAATAAAAGCTTGATTTTCTTCTAAAGGTTCCTCACCTATGGTAATAAGGCGGGATTGCATATTAGAGCAGCTAGATCTATTCGCAATGAGCGGTCAATCGCAATGGACGAACTGTATGATAAATAAGGCGATGGATGAAAGGCGGTTTTTCTCGCCAGCATCTAAGTGGTAGGCGGATTTGTGTTACAACTTTAGACCCGTATGGTTACAAACCTTATTGTATTATCATCAAGGGCTACAGTATATTCCAAGCTGTATCGCTTGTCGGAAAATTACTGCCGCCCTTGCTGTATATTACCTAAAAAATTAAATTATATTATTATTGTACAATTCTAGTATCATCCAAAATCGCTTGATCACTTGGATGTTGTTCCTCTGCTTTGCATCGTCAGGCTATTGCTTTCGAAATTGGCATATGACTACTCGGCATAAAGCCAAACGGATAAAAGTGTTTCGAAACCTTAATGTGATATACGAAGGTTACTGTCATTTCAGTTTCTTGACTTCAGCATAGTCTTGACTCTTAAGGTCAGGTTTCAGAGCAGTTCTTCTACTCGTTTGGCTTTATGGCGAGTTGTTCGTCATAATTCGTTTTGCGCATTTCCTCTATAACCCAAGGTCAATCTTGTACTATCTACCGATTCTATGTCTATTCTTGTGTTACCTACGCTGGGTACTTTCAAATAATACATTATGGAATACGTGTCCTCGAGATATTTCTTAAAAAATTGTTAAGCGTGCCAGCTGCTGTATTTTTATAAATTACTATAATTGCATATGTTCTATTTAAAATCATAAAAAAATGCAAGCACGCTAATGCATACCAAGATCATCGAAAGTTATTTACCAAAAACTGAATTACACATCACTATAATGTGTGCGATTGGTGTGGATTTAGTTGCATAGACATTCGAAACTCTATCAAACTTGGATTCGCAATTATTTTGCCACAGATGGTATAACTGGCGTGCGCGCACGATCTGCTGATTCGTTTAGTGAAAGATGATAGTATCTTTTTATCTTAACATATTAAAATCCTATGTCCGCTCTAACACATTGAAGACCCTATCAACAGATTGCTCAAGCACGACAGATACATTTCAGATAGCAACAGACTTGAGCTTACGTACGTGCATATTATCAAGGTGTTGCGATATGGTTGCGATCGAAGAAGCAGCGTTAATTTTTTTTTTAATTTTTTTATTGGGTCGTTTTATACATAAAAATGAATTATTAACGGCGGAAGACATATTATTTATTATGAAACAATTTTATAGAATGTCATACATACATTCTACTCAATTGCGAAATTTTTGCAAACCTTTTTTTACAATCACTGTTTTGTTTAGTTGTTTTTCAATTATTTTTAAGTTGAACTTTGGTTATGGTTTGGCCTCAAAATATATGTATACATACATCAGAACCACTTCTTTTTTGTTTAGATGAATTTTGCGTTTTGTTCTTGACGTTATATATATATACACTTTGTGTTACACACAAATAAAACACATTATTATTAAAAAATTAGCATTAGTAGACATTAGTAAGTAAATTTTCTGTGAAGGAATTAATAATGCAGCGAGAGCGCCAGACAGACCTCAAATAGTCGGTCAAAATGCGATAGATCGAATCTTTGGATGTTCCCAATTCGATTTCCATAAAGTGCAAGAATGATTTTGGCTAACTTTTGAGAAAATCGCGCACTTTTTTGATGTCCTCTGGCATAATCACGAATTTCGTGTAATTGACATGGGGTCGTGATTGATGTCTTCACGACCGTTTTTAAAACGTGTATCCCTCTCATGAACTTTGCCATCGGTTAAACAATCATCATCAAAAACTTGTTGCATCAATTGTTTCGGTAAACATTTTCCCAAGTTTGAAACAAAACTTAATATTGGCTCTTTGTTCCATGTTCATTTTTGTACCGATGACAAAAAGATACTGATATTTTAAACGCTAGCTTCGCTTCCAGTGAACCAACTGCCATAAAATTTTTACTAGAAGCCGTCGAAGGACGTGCCATTCCAATGCCTCTACCCTCATTTAGGTGGGCCACCAGAAGCGTCACTATTGACAGAGTTCTGTTTACTTTGAGACGGACTGTATACAGGGTGTCCGCGATATACAAAGCATCCTTTTAAGGGATGATAGCTACAACGATTTAGAAAGAAAAACATATAATACACCTTGGGTCTATCTTTAAGCGTAAACGAGAAAAAAAATTGTTTCTAAAAAACCTTATTTGGTCAAACTGTACAAGAAAACTCATCCATATTGCTTCTTAAATAACCAAAACACCATATAAAAAATTTAGGGTTGAAAATAACCGAACACAACGATGAAAACGAATTATTTCATACTTTGAAATTTAAGCGTGATGTCATTTGTCTTCCACCATACTGTACCCGTATGCAGTTAGAAGCGCAGATGCATGCCAAGCATCATCTGTTTATACGACCTTGAGCTTGTATCGTACGAAGTCAATGGCCATATGTTTTAAAATAAAGGTACCTTTGCGGTTTTTTAAATAATGTTATGACAATAAAATTGATGTTATGTTGAAGTTAGAGTGAAAAAGGCGTATTTAATAGCAGCCTCCGATCGGTAAACGAAAATTTAAGTTGAGGGAAAGTCGCATGAATGAAATCAGTGTAATTACTGCAATTATATTATGGCGCTTTAAGCTCTTTCGTAAAGGCTACTACAAAATTGAGTTCTTTTCTTTTATTTGTGATAAATTGGTGGTCCTAAAAAGGACTTTTTTGAGAGACAGGAGAAAATGTATTACAGGAAAGGCTCGATGTGTTGCCCATTTTCAAGAACACACGCCTGTAATCGTCGTAAATCTTGCACTAATCAGCTGCCGGTGTACAGTATGCGTCGAAGTTTGTGACACGAGAAATAATTTTTTTTCTCGTTTACGCTTACAGATATACCCAAGGTGTATTATATGTTTTTGTTTTTAAATCGTTGTAGCTATCATCCCTTAAAAGCATGCTTTGTATTTCGCGGACACCCTGTATATCATATACTATTGAATCCATGCCTTTCAGTGCATTTTCTATTTATTACCCTCTCTTGTTAAAGTTATTTTCAGTATTTATAGCCCTACGGAAAATGAGCCTTAGCTCCTTTTGCCATTAGGTTACGTCTCGCCTTGAGACAACGGAACTCCCTGCATCTTTCATTGAGACAAATTCCACTAGCTTAGGAGTCTTGGCAGTGTTGGATACCTTTCTTCTAGCAATTTGTAGTATATGATATATGCCGGAGACCTACCGCGAGTACAGATTTTCGACACAAGACAATGTTTGTCTTCTTCTCAAGAGTCCAGTTTTGATATTTCTGTTGAAGTTGTTAACAGTATCAAATAAGTGTTAAAAGCAAGTCAGGTAATTGATGAATATTGCAGACGTCGTCAGCGCCTAAACTGTATTTACCAAACATACAATTTTTTCTGCTTATAGAAATCGACGGAATATCGTAGCGTTACACCAAGATGGAAGCTACTGATCATTCATAAGTTCAGAAGCGACAGCGGGTTAGCACAACAGCACAAAAATATTTATTACTACTGAACTCGCAGACTAGCACGACACTTATTGGAACGCGCCGTCATTTCATAAGACATTCTAGAATAATCGGTATTTCCCTAACACAGAGTTTGCAAAGCTATCTTTATAAGTACAGACAAACTAACACTAAACACCTGTACGATTATGTGGATAGACCGAAACGACAGTAAATACATATTTTACCGCTCGTGAAAGAAAAAAATATGGATATGATTGAAATATGGATTCAATTAAAAGATCGTTAACTGAATCCATATTTCAGTATATTTGCATGCTGTTACATACAATTGTTTATTTAACAACTAATTGTAACTAATAAGTTAGAAAATACAAAACTTATTATTATAGTGGCTTTGGGTTCAACTGTCGAGCATTCGAATAACCTTGTCATAAAAATTGCAGTAATTTGAAAAATTGGTATTCGTACTAGCTTTTCTTTCAGAAATGATTCATTCATATCTCACTATTGATTAAGGTACAGTAAAAGCAGTAGAATAACGATGGAAACTGAAGATTGACATTGTTGTTTATCGTATCTTTCAAAGCTTATTTTTCGCACAGTTATAGTGTGTCAGTAAGCAGCATAAATATCTAAAACAGTACAAGAATAAATAATTCCAGGCATGAACTTATTTAGAACTTATAATTAGAAGAAGAAAAACGGTTTGATTAGATACATTTAATGGTTGACAATTACTATTATTAACAATCATAGTACTCTATACAATGTAAACGAGCAAGTTACATTTATTCGATTATCCACTAATCTCCACTATATGGGGAACAATTGTTAAACACAACGTGTCCATTAGGGTATGCTTTTTATGATATCAATGTATGATTTCTAAGGAATTCAACAATAGGAAATTATTTACCTAATTAATTTTAAATAATTGGAATATAAGACAGTTACGGCACATAATAATACTAATTAAACTAGTTAACATGTCCTAGTGGACTTCTTAGGTACGACAGACGAATATACATATGTTGTTGTTTCTCATTTGTGAACTACATATTAAAAAAAAGTTAAAAACTAAGAAGTTATGACACCGGAATACCAATGAAATTCAAAATAGCCTAAAAGTAAGTTATTTATGTCTTACTGTTAATTAAATATATTCGAGCTGTTATCACATCGTATCCTTAGCCAAAAAATAATTTAGAATGAATATGAAATAGTTTAAAATTTTGAATGTATTACGCACTCTAGTATATGAACAAAAGAATGGCAGCATACAGCACGAAATCATCTATGTAAGTGCACGTTTACACCATATGCGCTTTACGTTAAAGTATATTTTTATTTTGCACCTTTTTATTTTTGTTTACGAATGTGGAATTTACTGCAAAATGTAGCGCACAATATATATATTTTTTTTTGCTGAAGGAGCATTTACTCTCATAATAACTAATTTCAGAATTTCCTGTCACTGTAATTAAATTAGAGCAATAAAAGTCAGTGAAAATTTTCAACAGATTGGTCCTGTTTTCAAGCTGTATTACGTTGCCGGCAGGATACACAGATACAGGTATGACGACGCACATCTTATGCATACATCATTGCAGAGCATTAATTGTTAAATACAAATCCCGCCTACAAAAGCAACGATTTTACCCTCTCTTGAAATAAATTTCAAATGTAATTTGCCTCGCACTGACGTCATGCGCGGCTTTGCCGATATTTGGTTTTAAAACGAGCATACCTGTATCTGTGTATCCTGGTTACCGGCTAAATATGGCGCTGGTAGTGAAAGGGCTAATAAAATGTTGAGACAAATTTCAAATTTATGATTCTCAAACAGTAAATTCACAATTCTTTAGCAAATTTGTAACTGTAATTGGTCATTGTTACGCGATGGCTAAATACTTATATAAAATAATATAAATGTATATTCATAAAATACACTAGCAAATCGGATTTCTAAATAACTTACAATAATACGATTGAGTATATCAACTGAGAAAAATCGCACTCTCAGTGACTGAAATTAGTAAAATTTAAAAGCAAAAAAAATTGTATGTAATCTCAATCAAATTAGAAATTGTTATTGGTGGAA
Organism: Popillia japonica; assembly: GCA_004785975.1. Classification (NCBI taxonomy): domain Eukaryota; kingdom Metazoa; phylum Arthropoda; class Insecta; order Coleoptera; family Scarabaeidae; genus Popillia; species Popillia japonica. Next base: position 11,962 of record SMLS01057693.1, read on the forward strand.
TAAAAAAATGATATAGCTAGTACACTATGATAAAGAGAAGCACCTTACGTTGTTTAAATACAAGAGGTTAAATTAACGGAAACCAACCGGTATGAACGTATCCTAACAGTCGTGCAACCTTACTTCTTCAGTTAAACATATCAGTCGATTTGTTCATAAACAATAAAATGCTTCACAGTAATTATAAGTTTTCTATTATATGTTTTCATTTTTGAATACTTCATAGTTGCATACCCAATATTACTACACAAACAAATTAAACAAATATTGAACAATTGTATAAGTAACAAGACATCTAAGATTATCTTAACAGTAATAAATGCTTTGCTGTTTATGTTATTCAGTCATGATCTATGCCCATACCTGAATAAAGACAAAATGCGTGAAATGTATTCACATTAAAATATTATACGCACCCTTAAGGTTGTGTCCCAAGATCCGGTTGACAATGCTGTGCCGTCAGGTGATACTTGCAAACAGGAGACTCTGTTTTCATGGCCATAAAGCAAGCAAACTCTTACGCATTTCAATGTATCCCATACATTTACCGTGTAGTCATTATATCCAGAAAAAAGTAAACGACCTGAACCGAAGTAAATTTTATTGGCAATTAGTAATAATATCTATAAAGTAACTAACCTGATACTGAAAAATCAACTGAATTTACACCGAATATTATACTTTCTTTTGTGTAAACCGCCACTTCTTTATCAGCCCTTAGGTCAAATAAACGACACTAAAATAAAAGCAAGCGTTTGTTTACAGTAATTAAAAAGATTGTATTTAACTTAAGCATTAAATTTTTCGTTTTTTATAACTTAAAAATCTGAAAAAAATTGAATCGCCATAATTGCAATTTCCAATAAAACTCTGTGATTTCAAGGAATATTGGCTGCTTTATAGTAGGTGAATTCCGGTAATTCGAAACACCACAACTTTCGATTAATTCAAGATAGATGTTTACTGGATCTCTTGGAGCCGGACTTGGAGACTAACTTGACATTGGCAATTATCAAAGTATTTGGTATCTTTGTGTGTGAAAGTAAAACTTAGTAAATTTCGGGTACATTAAAATATTCACCGAATCTCTTGGTACCGAAATAAAAAAACAAACTCACTTTCAACCCACAAAGGCATCAAACACTTCAATAATTGCCAAAGCTTGGAGATTTACAAAAACAAGTAGTGTTTAATGAACAGTGAGAACGGGCCTATTCCACATTCATCATTGTTTTCATTAATGCAAAATTAATAATCCAAAGCGGATTCACGTTGTTTACTTGTAATTTGTTAAATTGATTTTGTAATTTTGTTTAGTTTTGTCATCGCCTTGATAATGAAAGTATTGCTGTTGAATCTCGTTGGCAATTATCAAATTGTTTGGTGTCTTTGTGGGTTGAAAATGAGTTTGTTTTTTTAGGATACATATTTCGACGAAGCGTGGGGCGTCATCATCAACTGAATATTAAATGAGTAACAACTTAAAAACTAACGTTTAAAAGTAAGTAACAAGTATTTAGAAAATAGCAATAAATGTTCTGTTAACCGTAATAATAAATTTATTAGGTTACCATTCTGACGTGGTGAACACCCGAAAACCCTTATAATGGAGACTCGGGCCATGGAAGCTTGCGATATCATTTATTAGTTTAGGGCTGAAGCGCGTTTTTCAACAACATAACCTAAACGTTTGTAATGTAATAGCACATTAAAAACTATCTTAAACAACTCCAAAGGCAAACTAAAGGTGACGCTGAAGTCTGAATATTACGAAATTGAATGCAAAGATTATGATGACATTTACATTGGACACTCTAAATGAACAATTGAGATTATATACATATAAAGAAGAGGGAACATGTAACCGATTTCAGGATTGGAAGGCTTGAATTTTCCGCAGTAGCGTAACATCTTGTTAAAAACGGACATCATATCGAAACAGATAAACATAAATTAGTAAAAAGCAATTTAATTGCCACGATAACAAGATGCACATGAAAGTACACCCACGGACTTTAGTTATGTCCGGTATACAGCGGTACAGACTGCGCTCCTGTCACCATGTCCGTTTTATCTTAAAGGGAATAGTGACAGGAGCGCAGGTTGTACCGCTAGATACCGGACATAACCAAAGTCCGTGATGGTACATATTTACATTAGCAAATAGGAAAATCTAATGAATCAGTAACTCCCATTTATAGCAGTTCGATCTTATTTAAAATCCTATAAAAGTTTGCCCTGAACACGTTAACGATTAGGTCAATTGAAGGTAGAAAATTTATTGTTTTGTAAATAATTCCAGGAGGAACGTTCTCCGAAATGTTGGTTTTAAAATTTTTCGGTTGATGTTGTAAATTGTGGTGTTTAGAATTACTGAAACTTACCTGATAACAAAACCTATATAAGACAATACATAGTTAAAAAATAAATACTAACAGTGGAATCGTCACTTCCTGTTGCTACTGCATCTCCACTAGGATGAAATTTCACGCTATTTACATCCGATTCGTGGCCTTCGAACGACTGCACACATTGGCCTGATCGCATATCCCATATCAACACCATCTTATCACAACTCTGAAATTATCTTTGTTTATTAGGAAATAATGAAAAAAGAGCATTTTTTTAGTATGAATTAAGCTGTTATTGCATTATAACACTGATAAAGCAAATATGAACATAATGTTTACTTATGGATTATTATAATGTTAAATACCCCTGAAACAAATGTGTTGCCAGTTTCAGATGGTGCAAGATCTATGGCCATAACATCGGCTGAATGTCCATGAAAATTCTGAAGTAATTGGCCTGATTCGACGTCCCACAAAGCACAGGTAGAATCACCACTGCCAGTCAAAATCTACAAAAGAAACATTTTCGTAGTATCTAAAGTCGACTATTGATACTTGTTGCTGAACCAATATAAAGTTTCAATGAATTAGTTAATAATTATGTATTCTTTATTTTATTGATTAAATCGTCGACAAGTATGTTCACAAAAATACGCTAGGAAACAAAGAAAACGATTTATGTGGCGCGTCTTAAGAAAAAAAATGGGTAAATAAGTAACCCAACTCCGCAACAATTATCAACAAACGCACATTTGATCGAACCCACAAATACTCTATTGTAAGTTTGAGATGGAAAACATCACCAAAAGATAAACGGTATATTTAGTTAAATTAAATCTATCTAAACAAAGTTGCAAAAATTGTCAATGACGAGCAAAAATGATCCATCCGACTATTTATCCAGATATAAACAAAAGATGAAAATTACAATAAAAAAGTAACACGTATCATTTTTTCATTAAATAATGGATTGTAAAAAATGATTTGAAAGTGTAGAAGAGGACACAAGAAACAACTCAAAATTAAAGTTTTAAAGCTAGAAAACAGGTGGACAATACAAAATATAAAAATAAACTTACTAATTTTTAAATAAAATAATGAGAACAAGAATTGTACTATTATAGAGATTACAAGAAAAAGCATATGTTGCTTATATTTGTACACAAATTTTCACCGTGTCATGAAACAATACCGACCAATAGAAGAGAATCAGTTAGGATCTCAACCTAATTCAAAAAGCAAACAGATTATTTGAATAAACATACAGTGTGTCCATTTAAGACCGCGGTCTTTGATTGTAGCTATATCGTTAACTCAATAGAGATTCTGATTGACGGTATGTTAATGACGATAAAAGAACCACATTTTAAAATTAATTTGACTTATAAAGGGTGTCCCAAAAAACCGTACAACGTAATTATCTTTTTTTTTTAAATTGAATGACCTACTTTTGAGCTGAGTGTACTTTTAGATGCTCTGTTTACCCACGAAATAATTTTGCTTTAAAATGCGACGTTGCCAAGTTATTGAATTTTTTATATTTTTTTTTACCGAAATCACTACTTTAGTTAAACTTTAATTCCCCCGTCATTTTTCATCTGATTTGTTAAATCAGATGTGTATCGTTTTGAACCCACAACAAGAGCAAACATGACGGAACGTATACAGCAGTCATTCAGACGTATTACCCCCGCTATGCTTCAAAAAGTTAGAGCATCTCTGTTACGTAGATTTGATTTGTGTTTGCAGCAAAACGGTAGACATTTTGAACAGCTGCTGCGCTAAAATTTTCAAAGATTATTAGTATTTCATACAAAGTTCAATAATTTTTGTACCTTAAATTTTAATATGAAAGTTCTTTTATTAAGTAGGTCACGTTGATATCTCTATTTTCGTAGCACAAAACCTAAATTTCTTCAAAATTACTTTTAATGGATGTTTATTTCGATTCATATTTGTCAGAAGTTGTTAAAATTCCTATTAAATAGTTCATCAATAGCTCTCTCACTACCAAGCAGATTATCAATTGCTCTTCTTCAATCATTTTTATTCTGTTTTTTTAGGATTTAGTGTATTCTTTATTGTCTGCAGCATTCTTTCATCAGGATGTCTATTGTTTGAATATTTTTGCGCATACACTCCTAACTAAGGAGTTCCCAAAACGTTCACCAATAACAATATTAAATCATTTCATTTTGTGATTATTGTTAACTTATGTTGTTTTACGATAATGAAGGGTTTTAGAAAACAATTTTGTTTAACTTACGGCAAGAGTAAAATAACTCCCACTAATTATTATAAACAATGCATGAAAAACATGGATAATTATTTATTTAATTGGAATTTAAAGAAAATATTAAAAGATAAAAGTGGAAATATTGGTATCATTTTGAAGGTAAATAAATACTCTATCGATACATACTACTAGATAAAGGGCATTCCATTTAAGAAAATGGCATAAAATAGAATTGAAGATATTGATATGCAAATAATATTTTTGGACACCCTGCATAATAAACACATAACATTCTACTCTTATAAGATAAAATGATGCCAGTTTAGACTTTTCTCAAAATTTCATTGAAAATAAATGAAAAATGACGGGGGAATTAAAGTTTAACTAAAGCAGTGATTTCGGCAAAAAAATATAAAAAATTCAATAACTTGGCAACGTCGCATTTTAAAGCAAAATTATTTTAGGGGTAAACAAAGCATCTGAAAGTACACTCAGTTCAATAGAAAAAAGTAGGTCATTCAATTTAAAAAAAAATGATAATTACGTTGTACGGTTTTTTGGGACACCCTTTATAAGTCAAATTAATTTTAAAATGTGGTCCCTTTATCCTCATTAACATACTGTCAATCAGAATTTCTATTGAGTTAACGATATAGCTACAATCAAAGACCGCGGTCTTAAATGGACACACTGTAGATTCTTATAATGGTGGAGGAGCAGTGGGCGTAACCGTTTACAGACGTAGTTCCATCAACGTTTTTCATCAATATACCGGTCGTTTTGAGAAATAGGATAAATAAAGCCGGGAAGAGGTAACGGGTATGAAAATTCGCTAAGAAGTGGGGACGCGTATGAGTCTATGAACGGTGTACTCTACAATATTGGTGAGGACGTAGCTCGCTTCACCTCCTCCCCGCTTTAAATATCCTATGACTCAAAACGACCGGTATTTAACACCCATCTTAAGTCAAATATTTGAAGTTCCCAAGAAAGTTAAATCCAACAACATATGTATATCCTTTTAATGAGTATGAGCTCATAATTATTAGTTTATGGGCACAGATGTAAACAATGCTATTGATGCCTTTGTTAATATGATTAAATTACAGAAGATAACGGCATTAATTTAGGGAAAATCTAACATAATAGAAAACCGAAGATAGAGAAAAAATAGGCAACTTATACAATACTATGTAATTCGTTCTAATATTGAATCCTTAATTGGAACTTATAGGCTGCTATTTGCCACTAACATTCTCGATGGCGTAATACAGACGGTGTTTTGCTATTTTAACTACATATAATAAAGAGCCTAGAAGTTAATGGCAATATGACTAAAAAGCAGCAAAGTGAACAAGTGTCTATAAAAACAACTCTAAGTATAATTGTCTCTGAACAGAAACGTTTGCGACCATGATTTGAATATGATAACAAGACTATCAGAAAGTAACGGATATATTTTAATTATTATAAGTTTTTAACAAATTAAATTAATAAAAAATAAACAAAATCTAATTGCTGTTATGAATAAGGCAGGAATTACATCGCTGGATTACAGAGATTTAGCACGAGAATGGGGTTGAGACCGCCGCCTTGTCAAAGGAAAGCGTACCGCAATTTGAGCAAGATATGTAATAAATGACCTACAAAGGAATACCAGTAATTAGCGATTTCCAAGTTGTAGAGATTCTTCAGGAAAATCAAGACACAGCCAGAGGTAATCCACTATCAATCAGCAGTGCAAATGCGATATCCTAGCGATAGCAAGTATCGTATACATACTACAATTTTGAAATTTTACAGAAAATTCTAAAAATGAATCCATATAAACTGAAAATGCTGTTTGAATTAAAGGAGGTAAATTTGGCTACTAGGTACGATTTTTTTTTGCGAATAATTGTTGGAAATTGAACCCAAATGGTTATCCCGTATTTTATGGATAAATGAGGCACAGTTTACTCTGAATGGTGGAGTCAGTACTAGAAACTGGTCTGCAGAAAATCCACAAGGAATCATTCAAGAAGGTTTTCATGGCTAGAAAGTCACCGTTTGGTGTGCGGTTTTACAGCTGATTTTATCAGTGTTCCGTATTTCTACGAGGAAATGCAGAATAGAGAAACCATATCTGTAAATGTAAACGGTGAACGATACTTGCAAATGTTAAGAGATTCCACTGCCGCAAAAATTTCCAGCACCACAAAATTAAAAAAATGTTATGCACCCCCGTACATTTTCAGAGCATTCAAAGAATTTTTAACCAACATTTTTCAAAATCGTGTGTTAAGCAAATTCATGGCCACCAAGATCACCTGATCTTAACCTAGCGGATTACTGGCTGTGAAGATATTTAAAAAGTTTAGTGTTTAGAAGAGGACCAACGCTACAAAAATTCAATAAGGCAATATTACAGAGCAAAGTTAAAAATTTATAATAGTTTTAAATGTATCCCTTTACGATAACCCCATAGATGCAAATATTTTGATAAATAGATACATATTATGAAATTTTATTCCTCGAATTGTAAATATGTAAGTTAAATCTAACAGTCCATACATTATAATTTATAATATATAATATTTAAACGTACCTGTTGATCAGAGTTTGGGAATAGACAGCAGCTCATGTAACTGGTATGGGTTCCTACTGTTTTCTTCTTCTGTGTAACATCTTCATCCAAACTTAAGGGATAAACTGTCACTTTATTATCTAATCCGCTAAAAATAAAATATATATAATATGAAATAGAATATCTAACACCCCACTATCACTTAACAGTGAAAAATTTGAAATAAAGTAATTTTACTTACGACCATTTTCAATAAAAATGATTATAAACAAGAAATCTTAACGGAATATTATAATTCAATTGTAGCGTATGAAGGATAAGTGACTTCTATGCCAGATTTAACAAACAACATCCTTATACCTTTACAACAGTGTGTTCACCCAGTGTGCCACGGCAAAACGTCAAAAAATAAACATATTGAAGGCTTGAAAACCAATAATAATTATGGTCTATTGTATTGTACCGTGCCTAATGAATTTCTTTTCATGAACAAGTTAGTCCCCTTTACTAGGTTTAATAGCCTGTCTGACAAATCTCTTTCCCATAGACCTGTTAGTTAGTTAGTTTGTTCCAAAAATGACAGTCTCCGTTGTAGCAATGTAGCGCATTCAAATATAATGTGGTAGGCTGTTTCCTCCTCCTCATTGCATAATCTGCAGATAGGTTCGTCTTTAAAAAATCCAACTTTATGCAGATATTCCCTTAGACAGCCGTGTCCTGTTAGCAGAGTCATCACTGTTCTAAGGTGTACTGGGTTAAGAGCCAGCACATCCGCTGCTAATTGCTGGGATGACTGCCCCATCATCCTTTTGCTGTGTACCTTCCTTTCAACGGTGGTCCAGTGTACCTGGTGTGCTTTTGTAATCCGCTCAGCTACTGCACCACGTATTTCAGTCTTAGTTATTCCCACACCTAGCTTCAAGTAAATTGAGTTGCAGAACCACTTCTTGTCTGCTTATTTGCTACTTCATTGCCTTCATCTCCTTGTGCCCCGGCATCCACACCAATCTAGCTTTGTTGTGTTTTGTCAAAGTTTTTTACGTTTTTCAGGCAGTGCCAAGCTAGCTTTGAGGTTATCTGATAAGCTGCTAGTGTTTTTAGGGCCGCCTGACTGCTTGATTGTTTTTCGAATCCCCTTCGGACACATATCTCTATTGCTAGTATTTCCATTTGCTGCACGGTGGTACATTGCCGTAATATTATATATTCCTCATGATTAAAGGTTTCACCATATACATACACCTGCCCCAGAACCTGTCGTTCTCTTTGACCCGTCTGCGTACCAGATCTGGGTTCGGATTCCAGGTTTCTCCTTTACTGTCCAGTCATACCAATCTAGGACACCCTTGAACGGTTTATCAAAGCAGAGTTTGGGAATCATTGGACTGATGTTGACTATATTAATGTTAGATTTAAGGGCGCACTTACTGCGCCCTTATTTAATACTGCTATTTTTAAAGGGTCCTTTTCTTATAGCTTCGCTATTGTTTATAATTCTATTCCGATGAACCTTTGATCTTTGTCATTTACTATGTTTAAGAATAAGTACAAAGAACATCTTTTTCTTGGATTAAGATAATTTCGTGGGGGGTTGCTGTATCTTATCATGCTCCTACGCCTAATGGATTGACCGATACATGTAGATATGGTATAATATATTGTTCGTTTTTCGTTCTCTTTTGATTTGCTAGCCTGTTGAGGAAATGGTGATAAGTAATGTATGCACATCTGCACTTTTCTTAATTTTCCTTCATTACTGATGGATCTGAAGGAAGAGCATCGTTCAGATGATTCCAATCCATTTAGCCAGGTATTAATTTATTGTTTAGATGATACTCTATGCCATGTATAATTATTTTCTGTCTGCTTAATAAACTGTATTATTATTATTATTGTAGCACAGCATATTTCAAAGATAGGGTTTGTAATCTCAGTGGTTATTCTGGCATGATCCGAAATATTCTGGGTTCTTCACTGTCCACCACATATCAGCCTACGTGTCCTCCTTTCTTGCCTTCCCCTTATGTACATGTTCAGTGATAGTGTCTTCCACTGCTGGTGGCAGTGGTGATTCAAAGGAAGAATTATCAAACGTTCCCTCTATGTCTAGGAATGCTACTAGAGCAATCTCCTGATTGTTGATAGATGCTTCTACTCGCGATACAAGTTGGTATAGGACACTATCACAAAATATTCCTGACTGGAAAGCATGTTGATTAGGGTGTAGTGGCCTCTGTAGTAGTGAGGTTTCCCTAATATATTTTTCCAGTCGTTTTTTCATCGTTTTTAGTATAAATGAAGATAGGGTTATGGGTCAGTGTGCCTTAGCCTCAGTATACGAGGGTCTCCCAGGTTTGGGTATGAAGACAACCCTTCCCCTATTCTACGGTATATATCCTCTATATCCTACATAGCCATAGTACCATATGTTCCTCTTCTTGTTGCAATAGTACTGGGGGTATTCCATCCTAACCAGGCGATTTGTAAGGTTTGAAAGAATTGATAACCCATACCTACTACACTGTCGTATGTTATAGCCCTCTTAGCCAACTCCCAGCAGCCCCTGCTCGTCCTCCGTGGGTGATTTTGAGGATTTTGCCGATTATCCGCATTTTCAGGGCTGACTTCTTCTGAGTCTGGAAAGTGCTTTCGAAGTAAAACATCGAGGGTTTCTTTCCCAGTGTTTGTAAAATCTTCCGTGGGTTTCTGTATAGTCCCCAGAGAATTAATCGGGTCTTTTGCTAGAACAACTCACACAACTTTCTCCACGATTCCTTCTTTGCCTTTTTTAGAACTTAGTTATATTCAGTGTGTTTTCCTATACTTTTCCCCCTCATCTATCATTTTCGCTTTGTTGAAAAGTTTGCGAGTCTTCCGTTTTAACTGACAAAAAGATGTGATAGATCTTCGTTCCACCAGCTCACTTGAGGAAAACAGGTATGATATGAGTTTAATATAGCCTCTTGAAGTTGTTCAGAGGCTAACTCAATATCATATGGATTTTTAATTTCTGGTTTGACTTGTTTGATGTTGTTTCCCAGTTCCTGCCAGTATTCGTGCCAGCAGGTTCTTCGCGGATTTCTGTACATCTCCACTGTTTTATCAATAGATTTGATTCCCATGAAGATGTATCGATCAGTAATCTGTGTACTCACATGCAGGGAACTTATGCTCAAGTCAATTACGTGTTTCCTTTTCTGTGTGTGCAGATATGTATGTATACATACATCTATCATTTCACAAAAGAATCAAATCTAAAATAAAAAGTGTTGTCGTAGGATATACTAGAAAAGCGTTGTCTTGTCTTGGCGCACTAGGTGATGCACTGTAGAAAGAAATTAAACGTATAATATTATCGATTATTGTAAGAAATAATTCGATAATAATATAGAATTTAGTTTATTATTCAACTCACTAAATCCTGCCTCACTAGCTTACAATTGTATCTTAGTATTACTCTATTTTTTTTCGATATTAACGAACATCGTAAGCAACAATTGCGTTATTTCAAATGTCCGACTAACGAGTGATGCCGGGGCCCTAATCAAATAATAGGAGTTGAAGCTTAAAAATACCCGCAAGCCACTAAGTTCCCTGAAGGTGCATATGCACAAGCCATCACCCACGTGGTTGGCATTGTCACAGCATGCTCCTTGTTAGTAGTAAAAGCATCCCAAATAATCATCTTACCATCCTAGCAAAGAAATACAAGAGAAAGATAAGAATTACATTACTAATTCTAACGAAAATTACAGTGAACGTCTAAAAATTTAGGTACAGTCGGCACCGTAGATATCGGGACAAGCATTGTAACATGATTGGCGCCATATAAATTAACGTTCGCAGTTGATGTAATGCCAGAATTCTAATATCACTAAATATAAGTCTGTCACAGAAAACTAACCATCAGTAACGACAACATATAACATTCTTGTGATCATTATTCAGATTATATGTACACAATTGATCGTAAATCCGCGCGACGCACGACCAGCTCATGAAGTATCAATATTATCGCGTTTCAATTTTAAAAACAATAAGCACTTCTTTTATAAAAACAACATACTTTTGTCCAGGTTCTCTTCTCTTTGTTTAAGAATACTGTAATGAAAATTGAATCAAAGTTTGGAGTTCTAAGCTCGTTCTAAGCTCATCAAAAATTGATTAATCTTATATTAAGTCTCTGGAGTTTACCTTAAATTATTACTAATATTATTATTTTTCTAACGAACAAAATCTACACTGGAGTTACTGGACGAAAGTTGGTATCTTATCATATTTAATTACATATCTTTATGTATGCTAGCAATTTTAGTTAACTCTGCTCCTACGTTACTGGCACTCCACAATAATAATAATAATGTTGATGTGTAAAGGTAACATCAAAGACCGTTCACAATAATGTTAATGGTGACGTTAAGAGACATTTTCAAAATTGACGGTTATAAGTGGGAGGAGCGTTAACTTTTCAAAATAGTAAAGAAACAAAGCTGTTTCTAGTATACCTTTCTTGTTTCTAGTTTCTGCTTAGTAACAGTGCAGATGTTCCAGAACTCGCTTTTCATTGGTAGATGTTAACCATAATGTTAAGAAACCCAAAATAGTTTTAAACGTTAACATGATGATTTAACATTATCACTAATAATTAATAAAGTTTTATTTACTTAGTTAAGAGGTTTTTTTCATTATTGTGAAACGAAACCAATCAAACGATTAGTTTAATAGGTATTTAGCCATTTGTTTCCATCAAAACCTACTTTTGAGAATTAAATGGTAGGAAATTAATGTTTAGAATCAAAAACTATAAATTACTAAAAAACTAGAAGAGATGGGTATAGGGAACCCCAGTACAGTTTTGAAATTAGAATCTAAATGTGGTCATAAATACAGGGTATTCCATTTAACATAAGAGAATTACTTGCCTATAACATTCAACCAAAAAGAAATCTTGTTTTTAAACACTACATAATTTCTAGATATCAACTTTAATTAGTTATAAAGTTTAATCCTTTGAATAAA
>SMLS01057703.1:0-14177 GCA_004785975.1 Popillia japonica
TTTTTTTGAATAAAACTCTAATACAGTTTTCCTGCAGTTATGCATTTTTTATAGTAATGGTTCTTTACAGCAGTAGTAACATACCTGACGAAGCTTCTAACTGTGAAGCATCCCTCACTTACAACGAAATTCATTTCATTGCAATTAATTAAGTATTTAAAGAAAAATACTTTTTCACTGTGTCTATATAATAAATATAGTGGCTTTAGCAAATTGTATTAATTTTGGTATTTCCGAAAACAATAAAGAAGTTGAGTTCTACAGAGAGGTTATGGCCTTCAAGATAAGATTTTATTTTATATTTTACAACAAAAAATATAGCTACATAATAATTTGAAACAATTATGGTGATATCTAATGTAGCTTTACGAAAAAACCTTGATTGCTTATCGTAGTTTACTCAAACATTAATAAAAGTATTCCTGGGATATTTTAAAACGATATAGATCAAACAGGAATATATGTATGTACGTTTTAAACTTAACGTAGATATTAAATAGAAACAGAGATTAGTGAATTGCGTTTGGGAAAATCCATTCGAAATAGCAATCAATGTTGCTGTAGCAACAGATTTACCAGCTAGTATTTACGCTATTGAAAAGCTTAAGAAATTTAACTATTTAATCAATTTTACTCAACGTCATCGGAAAAGTATTATTATTGGATTTGCGAGGATTATAAATAATCTCATTGTTCTATCTTATCAACCAGTAAATCCTAACAGTTCTGATTCACAAAATGAACAGAATAATTACTAAACTTTTACAACCGCAATTATGCATCATGACATCTGATTATTACACGTTATTACCTACCATCTAAAGTTTAATTTCCAATTAAAACCGCCCCAGGTCATGTCGGAGGCGGTGATGTATTCAAAGGTCTCGTCGGAGATAACATCTATGATCGGGCAAACCACGGTCTTCCTATTCTCGACAATCCTGGCCAGCAAGGGTTCCAGCCATCCTTCCGTGCATTCGCAATGGGCGTCCAGGAATGTAATGACGTCACCTGTCACGTGTTTGGCGCCCAACAGTCGTGCTCTTATCAGTCCGGATCTTTTCTCTGTTCGGAATACGTAAACGGGAACGGGGAGGTTTGACACGTATTCCTCGAGGGGGCTGCCAAGGTAATCTATAGATACAAAGATAAAACATATTAAAACAAATTTTATATATATTTTTTTAATTAAATGGAATACATGCAGTTACGTACGACAATCACATCATATTACATTACACTATCGTTAGAACGATAAACCCAACACTTCTCTCCCAACAAAGAAAAATACGAACATTTCCCGGGAAGTGAAACTTTCAGGGATCTCACCTCTACAACTTTCCGTCGACTTTTACCGCCTTCAATTCTCGTTTTTGTCCCGGGCACGAACTCCGCAAATTTCATCGGCCGTTATACGTTAATCCGGCTATGAACTTTTAATCCGAAAGTCCCCTTAATCTCGCCGATAATAGTCGGTGGAAATCCCCGAAAAGGCCGCAGGAGCGCACCGGCCAAACGAAGCGTATTTCGAAGCGATCAGCTTTCCTCTCTCCGACGATCGAACACATCATCAAGCGATCTCTCCAATCTCGTTTCGGTATCCAACTGGGAATTCGATTGCGGTCACCTTCCACCATCTGGAGAAGTTCGTGTCTCCAATTTTACGCTTTTTACCCGAGAGAGGATCCTATTTCTTCGGCGAGCGTTCGGGTACGCGTTCTTGATTGGGTCTTGTGCGGATGATGCGGATTTGCTGATTTGGATTTTACGGTTGCAATTAAATTAGACGCTTATCAACGTTCTCGATTGATGCTAATCGAAAGTAAATTGATTGGTAAAGTAAAATGAGTTTCGTGTTACATAAAAAGTAAGTTGTGTTTAATCTGGTTATCTTTAATATAAATGGGGACGACGTGGAATGTTTTAATTTAATGTAAAGTATTCGAAATGCTTATTATTTTAATTAAATTTAAAATAGATCGGCAGTAATATTTTACCGATTTAAAATAGATTTTTTGCTAACGCATCACACATTCTATATAAATCGTAATGGTATAAATCTTATTTGTCCCCCTAAATAGCTCTGATGAATCGTGAAACTAAATTAGGTGCACAGTCTCTGATGGTACTCCGAAAAAAGACGCTGTCATAAACAGCAAGAGAGGACATTTCAAAAATCTTCAAATATTTTAAAATTTATTTTTTAAAATTTTGATAATTAAGCTTGGAAATTTTTGGACAAAGACGAAGAAGTAGACATTTTGCAATTTCGAAGTTTAATAAAAATAAATAACTAAAAATCAAAAAATATCGGTTTCAAATTTCTATTCTTTTTTTATATTTTAAAAGTATCAAATATAACAAAGTATAGATTCCATTTTCTAACATTGTTGAGTTTCAAAACAATTGTAAATATAAAACACTCTTTTATAAAATATGCCGAAATTTTCAAAATTTTAATTTTTGTCCTGACAAAAATCAAATATTTCATACTTAAATTAAAAACGCAGATTCTTTAGATATTTCAATATTCCAAATAATTTCAACACCTTATAAAATTTGAAAAATTAAAATATTCACAAAAGCTATAATGTTCAGAGACTGCTTCATGGTGTTTAAAATGTTGAACTCCCTAAAATTTAAAAGATTAGTTGGAATTTAAAACTAGGACGTTTTGGAAACTTGGTAATTAATTTCTTTTTTGTAAGAATTATTTCTGACTGTCAAAGAATCTAAAAAATTTCAAGAAATTCCACAAAATCTCAATAATTTTTATTATTAAATTTAAAAATTCAAAATGTCTAAATTTCAAGATTTTAAGCATTTTCAATTTGTTCATTTCCAAGTCTTTAGAAATCATGAAAGCAGTCCAAAATTTTTGAAAATTTGAATGCCTTTCATTTCAATATTATATTTAAACGTTTTTAAATTTGTAAGAACTAAGTTTCAATCAATTTTAAAAATCTCAAGAAATTTAAAAAGATAACTTCCTAAGATTTCTTCAAATCTGAACTTTTAAAAATTCTAAATGTCTAAATTTCAAGATTTTAGGCATTTTGGAATTTTTAAAAATTTCAGTTTGTATAGATTTTTGCTATTTTCCTAGATATTAAAAGACATGAAGGCACACCAATTTTTTTTTTAATTTGAAATCCTTTCAATATTATATTTAAACGTTTTTAAAAAGCACGTTTAAGTACCTAAATACTTAAAAATCAGAAATTATCGTTTCAAAATGTCTATTCATTTGTTTAAATTTTAAGTTTCAAATTTGATATCTAATAAGAAATCCCTTTCTTAAATAACAAAATTTTTAATAATTTCAAAAAGTATTTCAAATAATTTCAACATCAAAGAAGTGAAAAGTTAAATTATTCCTAAAAGCTATAATGTAGAGAGACTGTTTTATGGTGTTTAAAATGTTGAATTCTCTAAAATTTAAAAGATTAGTTGGAATTTAAAACTAGGACGACGTTTGGAAACCGAAAATTTAGTAATTTAATTTCTTTTTTGTAAATTTTTAAAAATTTTAAACCCTTTCAATGTTATATTTAATCGTTTTTAAATTTACAAGAACTAAGTTTCAAAGAATTTCAAAAATTTCAAGACATTTCAAAAAATTTCTAAGATTTCTACAAATTTTAGTTTAACAAAAATTCCAAATGTCTATTTCAAGATTTTAAACATTTTAGAATATTTGAAAATTTCAGTTTGTATATATTTTTGTTAATACTCTAGATTTTAGAACACATGAAAGCACTCTAAAATTTTAGAAAAATTTGTAAGCTTTTCAATATTGTATTTAAACGGTTTTAATTTTGTAAGAACTAAGTTTCAAATTTCAGCTTTTAATAATCCAAATGTCTATTTCAACAGTTTAAGTATTTGTGAATTCTTAAGTTTCAGTTTATAAAAATTTCGTTCATTTCAAAGAGTTTTGTTTCCAAAAATATTCAAAATCATAAAACTAATATTTTTAAAAATTCAAAGCGATTTCAACATTTGATTAACAATTCCTTAAAATATGTCGAAGTTTCAATTTCAAAAAATTTGAATTTTTCAAAATACCTTTTCTTTAATTTCTATCTGGATAATAAGATAAGTTAAAAGGTCATAAAAATACATATTTTAATTTCTAGGAAATCTAAAAATAAGAAGGCACTCCCTCCAACATTAAAAAAAAAAATGGAAAGCCTTTCAATATTTTTGCAAAGCATGTCGACACTTGCAGTCATGTCAAGGAGTTTTTAATTTCAATAAACTTAAAAAATTCCTTTAAATCAAATTTCCAAAAAAATTGAAAATTGGAAAATTAAAAAATCCTGAAATGTAGAATTTAGATTTAAAAAAGTTTTGAAATTTCCGAACATTTCACAATTTGAATAGTCTTAAAAAAAATGTTTTCTAAAGATGATATAAATTTAATTAATTTCCAAAATATAAAATTTAAAATTTTGAAAACTTTTCTATATTTTCTAATTTTTTTATTTAAAATTGATATTTTAAAAACTTAAAATACCTAAAAGGTTTTTTGCACTTTTGCTAGTTGCGATAAATGCGGTAAGTAACTGCGGTTTTTATTGGCAATACTAATTAGATTAATTAGAATATTAGTGCGATAATAAAACAAAATATACCCACTGAAAACTGAAGGAAATTGCATTAAAACCACATAATAGATTTTAGAACTTGATAAAAATACCTTCTTTACTTCAATTATTTTGCATATTTATTTGCTTTGTTAACAAATATTTTGTTTTTCTTTAAAAGAAATAAAAAGTAAATAACTAACTACTCAAAAATTTAAAAAATAATGTCACACAGATTCTTAACAGCAATTAGTTCGAATGGAATTTTTTCGTTTGTAGGTAATGCTTCTAACCGACGCTATACACAAACATATTTGCGGAATAATTTAGCTCTTACTGTATTGACCTTGCGCGTCTATTAATCTAGTTTATTTACTATAGTGAAATCTGTAATTGCTGGAAAATGCATTTAATTTTTGATACGCTCCACGTCCTAGTTTATAACAGTTACAAAGCCGGAATACATTTAAATTAATTAAGCGTTACTCGAACAATAATGTGCCCTTGTATACACGTAACGAATATAGAAACAGAATTACAGCAATATTGATATGAAATACTAATTAGTGTATATTAGATTAAGCATAAAACTAGCCCAGATCTAAATAAAAATTTTAATACTTAATAAAAAAAATTATAATGAAGTATAAACAGTCAACCCTACACGACCTTCGTTAACTGAGAAACCGAGATTAATTTTCTTAATGGTACAAAGTCCTTATGGAAATGAAAGAGGAGGGAATTAGCTTTTATGAGGACACCTTGCGCTGTTGGCGTACAAAATAGGGTGCACGTCCCCTAGCTAATATTAAGAAGAGTACATACATTAACACGGCGGGAAAGTTGTCACATTATGCGAGAATTACAAGGCGAAATTCGGTCTCCAAAATACAGTAAAGTAAGTACCGGTGACATATTGATGGACGAGGGAGACCGAACGATTAACGTTACGGGAGCATCCAATAAAAGGGGCATCCGAGTAGGGTGAAACATGTTTCTGTGAATATGATTATATTATAAATATGTAGTTTGAAAAGCTTCCTAATTTCTGCAACTACATCAGTAAACAAAGGATTGAATTATTTAAAGCATATCGGAACGAGATGCCAAAATAATAAACACAAAAACAAAATGCCTATATTTAACTAAAACATCTCATCAGCGAAGCTTGCCATGCAAGATCTGATTTCACAGTACTTCTCTCTCGATCTTTATGCCCATAATACCCCACTGAATGCGCTATATCAAACGTCATGCCATCTAGTGGCCAGAGGTTGGAAACAGCACATTCCCGGAGTAAATACGTCATAGAGAGAAATATCAAGAGATGCCAAAAGAATAAACACAAAAGAATGCCTACAATAGGCGGTTGCCTATAATAGAAGATTATGATCTATTGTTGGAATCGCAATAAAGGGAAAAACACGAAAATTCCGTTTCTCACACGAATGCATGCATGGATTTTAGTGTTCTAGGCAAAATGGACGTATGTAGTACATGAACACTTATTTGCGACATAAAATTGAGTACAACGAAGATAGAATTGGCGTTACGAGGCCAAGATGAAAGATTGAGGTTGAGAAATCCAGGTATTTATGCAGGCTTAATCAACTTTACAGCCGAATTAGACGATTTGTGGACAATACGTATGAAAGTTTCACACAAGTGGTTGAAGCCGCTTCAGAAACCATTTACAACGAATTGCTAGATGCAATGTTGCAAATTTATAAGCAAGAAACATTAAATCTGCAAATTTCATGGCTTTAGTGGGCGAAGATACTACAGACGCCTCAAATAATCAGCAAATATGTAGTTGGTATTATTCAAGGCTTATTTAGAAAAGAAATTTTGGAACGCTTTTGGACTTTTTCAAACCGGTTGGACATACCTAAAGCTGATGTTAATAATAAAAGAAAACACCGTTTCACAGGAAAAACGTCAAACTTATTTATTAGATGTACCTATACATTTCGCGACCTTCGTCGCATCATCGGTAATATTATACTAACACATTTATATACATTAAAAGTATTCACACGAGAGGTTTTGCTGTAAGAACTAACGAGACAAGAAGAAGCCTGAAGAAGCCGCTTACATTAGTGGCGAAACGTCGAGTTTATTGTATATCTTGTGCATTTTATTTTTATTTTGTACTGTATATATTTTACTACCATGACACGGTCAACACCCGGAAACCCTCATTATAGAGAATCCTTCTCTTTGGTGTGTCAAAGCGCCAGCTCAAGAAGGAACTTACAGAGAGGAAATGGCATCCCTCTGGGCAAGCGCAGGCGAAAAAATTTATCAACTGCTCGCCAAATAGTAATAAAAAACTTCTTGATCGAAAAAAATCTGATTTAAGGACCCTCACAAGCTTGCTCTACTGGTCGTTCCTCTCTAAATTACCACCTCAAAAAGATTGGGCAAAATTCATCACGTGTCGATTTTGCAAACTGAGAAAACCGAACCCATACCTTGCGAGTGCCAAGCATTAGGCCGACAAAGATGTCAGTATCTAGGACAGACGACTGTGACGTCTAAACAGATTCAAGCTTCGACTTCTCGATCTCCAAACAAATACCCAATGGTCATTTACCACACGTTGCTCCTACATGCTGGATTTTCAGAAGCCGAAACTGTGAACGCATTACTTTGGACACCAACATTTTTTTCAAAGAATATTCAGATAAAATTATTTATGAAGATGGAATGGATTCATTTATACTATTAATGAAGCAATTGGTTTAGGATTTAGACTCAAATGCGCAGATAATTCCAACAGCAAAGTATTCACATTAGAAATTTGGAAAATTCCACTGACAATGACAATCAAGAAGACAATATTGAAGAATCTGCAAGGAAAAGACGAAAGACGGACAACTAGACATAACAGAGCTGTTATTATAAAGTTATTAAAAAGTATGTGCCACTATTTCAAGCCCAACTAGCCACTGATTTAATGGTGGTATTTTGCTACTTTTAGTGTTCATAACAGGCAACATTCTAAAGAAGGTTTTGACGGAAACATACAAACTGTTGGATATTATTTGTACAACGACCATGTGGACAACAGAATGTCAGAAGATCGATTACACGCATTGCCGATTATATCAATAGAAAAGAAGTTCATCCAGTCTAATAAGTTTGTATTTTGTGCCCATCCTCTTTGATAGCTTACAGAAATTCTTGTAGTGGGATGTAAAAGAGTCCAATCTTTTAATAGAGATCCCAAAGTTTGAGATTTTCCTCTGGTTAAACCAAATTTCGTTTCAATTCAGATATATCTTTCCTTATTCGTAGAATTTCCAAAACAATTTTAATGCATTAAAATTGGAATCTCTCTTTATACGGTGTGCTTAACAGTTTCAACTTTCCCGACAAGACTTCAGTAAAATTCACCCAGATAAACCACCTTTTTTATGATACATGCGTATTTGGCATAAAACTAGGCATCCTAATACGATCAAGGGACTGAATCTCCTCGATCGACCACCCACGATATATATTCCGTTAAAGACCCCGATTCGGTGAACCGAATTCGGGATGAGCCGCAGAGTAAACAATGGACCGTCATTAAATGTTAATTAGGATGAAGTGCGAAACGTCGAGAGATGGATGGATAGGGCGCAACGAATAATATCGGTGTGTGCTCTACCGCCTCATTCTAATGTATATCTCCGCCTCCAGGCGTTCGGTTACATTAGCGTTAAGATAAAGCTAGATCGAACGGACTGTATATATGTATGTGTGTGTTTGTGAATAGTGCTGCTTTGAACGCGCTTTAGGAAGTCGATAACGTAAATTAATTGACTGCTGTTGGTTAAGTACCGCGCGCGCGGTCTTCAGATAAACGGTTTAGAATTTATTGATGTAAGTATATACAACACGAGTTTAAAAAAAGATCACGCGTATAGATGTTAGATGAAGATTGATTGGGTAATTATACTCCTTTTGTTTTCAATAATTTAAGGATGAGGAATACTGCTCGGTTGCAAAACTTTCAGGCTATTTTCGTTTACCTAACATTACTTCATAGTATATACATCGTCACGATCTACTATCCTTTCACCTTTCGAAGCATCTTTAGTCGTTGTCACGCTAGTTCTCAATAAACCGGATCTTCTTCGGCGAACAATACGGCGTCTAGCACGCTTGGGCTCGCCTGAACGTTGCGGCATTGCGGGGTCGGTGTATTTCGTGTAAAGAATCGGAAAAGTAATATAGAGGTGAATGGGGAAAATATATCGACGAAAGTAGAGAAAAGTTTAATAAAAAAAAATCAAAGCCTGTAATTCCGTTTTTTTTTTATTATCGGATTTAAAAGGAAACAGTTCCTCAAATCAGAACTTCAACAAAGCATGCAAAAGAGCGCCATCTACAAATTTTGTGCAAATTTTAGACTTCACAGGTCAGGACTAAATAGGGGTAGGTATAATTGCCAGAGAAATCGGTTGCATGTCTTCAATACTTTCACTTCAATTCAAGGAGGTTAAAAAAAACTAATCCAAAAAAAAAAGTACAATCCTTGTGTATAAGATCTAATATAGTGCAGAGAAGAAAGACTGAGCCTTCTAGCCAACCATTAGAATTTTGGCACCAATGTTTATCGAGATACGGTCAAAAAATCCCATCCATGAGTGGTTTTTTTCTTTCAAATTATGGTAAGCCAGCAACTGAACTGCTCAGAGAAATAATGTTGCAAGTAGGCCTATGGGCATCCTAGCCAATTGTTAGAATTGGCCTAACCTCTGTTTATAGAATTGTCAAAAAATTCAATCCATAATTGGCTTTTGTTTGACTTGCTAAGCTAAGCTACGAGAAGAAATGGTTAGTGAAATTAGTACATGTTACCACTACATGCTTAAGGAGACTGCTTACGTGTTTTTAAGCGCATTAGTGATGCTTTGGCAACGTACCCTTTCCCTGATCTATCAGAAGGCCACAAATTTTGATGCAGATGGTGCTAAAGATAATACGATACGATATATGTTTTGCCAAAAAAATTATGCATATCTGGGTTTAACCAATTCAAGTAATTTTGCAAATGGGACTGTGGGCATCCTAGACAACTGTTACAATTTTGACACAACCTCTGTTTATCGAGTTGTGGTCAAAACTCCCAATCCATTAGYGGCTTTTGTTCGGCTTTTAAGTTAAGATAAGCTATGAAAAGAAATAGTTAATGAAGTTAGTACATGTTACTACTACATGCTTAAGGAGACTGCGTACGTGTTTTTAAACGCATTAGTGATGCTTTGGCAACATATCCTTTCCCTGATCTATCAGAAGGCCGCAAATTTTGATGCAGATGGTACTAAAGATAATACGATACGATATATTTTTTGCCAAAAAATTTATGCATATCTGGGTTTAACCGATTCAAGTAATCTTGCAAATGGGACTGTGGGCATCCTAGACCACTGTTACAATTTTGACACAACCTCTGTTTATCGCTTTGTGGTCAAGAAACCCAATCCATAAGTGGCTTTTGTTTGGCTTTTAAGTTAAGATAAGCTATGAAAAGAAATGGTTAATGAAGTTAGTACATGTTACCACTACATGCTTAAGGAGACTACTTACATGTTTTTAAGCGCATTAGTGATGCTTTGGCAACATACCCTTTCCCTGATCTATCAGAAGGCCACAAATTTTGATGCAGATGGTGCTGAAGATAATACGATACGATATATGTTTTGCCAAAAAATTTATGCATATCTGGGTTTAACCGATTCACGTAATCTTACAAATGGGACTGTGGGCATCCTAGACAACTGTTACAATTTTGACACAACCTCTGTTTATCGCTTTGTGGTCAAGAAACCCAATCCATAGGTGGCTTTTGTTTGGGTTTTAATTTTCGATAAGCTATTAAACGAATTGGTTAGTGAAGTTAGTACATGTTAGCACTACATGCTTAAGGAGACTGCTTACGTGTTTTTAAACGCATTAGTGATGCTTTGGCAACATGCCCTTTTCCTGATCTATCAGAAGGCTACAAATTTTGATGCAGATGGTGCTAAAGGTAATAAGATACGATATATGGTAAATTTATGCATATCTGGGTTTACCAATTTCGCAATGTGTGCCAAATATGTCAAAATCAGCCTTAAGACATCACTCATGAGCCACTTTGTACATACATATTACGCGTATTACTTTGAATTTTAAAAGACGACAGAAACATTTGTCATCAAATTGTGAAGACAAACCTTATTTTTTTGAATTATATAGGCTGTCCACAAAAACATGGACTTCTCACCAGATATTCTGCATTTTTGTTACGCTAATCTCAAATTATTATTGATAGCTTTTAGAAGTTTGAGACTTTGTGGCTTAATATTGAAACATCTGCCTGCCAACACCTCAGGGCTGCCACTCCTACATTAAAAAATTGCTCTCTTCCTATGCTACTATGTATATAGCCCTGCCAATTTAACTGAACATCCAGGATTTTGGCAAATACAAATTTTAATTGCAATTTATTTCTGAGAAATCTTAGCCTCTATGTACCTAATTTATTTTTGAAATTCTGTACGTTTACAAAAGAAATGGTTATCACAAACAAGAGTTGAGGACGTGTACATATGTTCCTCCTCCTCCTCTTTCCCCCTTTCGTCCTCTCTAAAAATTTAATCGTCATTACTCGGAAAAATTTGAGTTTTTTGAAAATGCCGAAGTTGATACCACTTTAGATTGTTCAGACTTTTTTGTTCTGCAATGGTTCGTTGTAACTAATCTGTACGCTATCAAAGTAGATGAACATATTCTAGCACGCGTCTTAAGAAAATAAGTCATTTTTCCCGGAATATGAACCTAAATAACCCAATACATAATCGAAAATAAAAGAAAAAAAACTTTGTACTTCCACATAAACAAATATTTTCAAAACAATTTTGACAACTCATCATTCGTTATACGTCCTCGTTGATAGTGCGTGCCAACACAGATAGCAGGTATAAATAAATTGTCCTCGAGGCTTGCAACATAACTGTTTCATTACTTCGCGAAAGCAGGTTGTCAGATGCACGTACGTTACACCGAGAGCAGGTGACCTTGACTTCGCGGCAATGCATCGTAAACGTGCACAAAAAATGCAACAACAACGCCTTACCTCTTTCACTAGCGTCATCGACCAGAATGATCTCCTTCAATAGAGGCTTGGGTGATCTATTGATGGCACTCCAGACGGTACGAAGGAGAGTACTCCACGCCTCGTTGTGAAATACGATCACTATCGAAGTGGTTGGGAGCAGCTTCGGGTAATGTTTCTTTTTGCATCTGGAAACGAAAAACAAAAAAAAAGTTAGAAATCCAGCTGAGAGAAGGATATCCAGCAGTTATATTTGGAACTTTACCTATTGATCGTAAAAAAAAAGAGGAGAATCCGAATGTGCTGCAGTAACAGCACTCCGAAAGTAGTTATTACGAATAAAATATGAACGCTTTAGTCCTCCCCAAAATACCCCCTAAAAAAGATACTGGTACGTGTATCTATACGTCACTGGCAAAAAATTCCCCCGGGATAAAAGCTCCTTTATCGGAAAAGCGAGAAGAAAATGGGGAAGCCGAGCTCGAAACAAATGTATTACTTCGGTGTTTATTCTGATGGCTCTGGTATATACTACGATGGGGCTTTTATTATTAGAATATTATGCGAAATGATCAAAAGAGAATGCTGATAATTCCGTATTCGTGCCTTTTTTTTATTATTTTTTTTTCCTCCTTGATATCGCCCCCATTTCAGTTGTATTATTTTTTAAAAGATATTTTTTCGAACAGCGTAGAAGCCTTGTTCGGATTTTACGAGATTCGTTCTGGGAATAACAGTAAATAGTTATGGCGTGATGTTTATTGTGATGGCGACATATTTTACTTAATGCTCTTCAATAAGGGTAAGATTTCATTTAGGAAAAGCTATCTGGAAGAAATCTGGATTTGTTAGATTTTCTAAAACGTATGCTTCAGTTATTTCTTCCCTTTATGCTTGTTTCTGCTTGCAAAAATCTCGTAAAATGACGGGATCTCACCTATTCTAATGTTGCTTTTTCATTTTTGCAACTTCTTGATGAAATATTACTCCCTGTTCATTACTCATCTTTTCAAATTCGCTAAAAGAAAAGAACTCCAAATGTGAATACAAGAAATGTATCGTGCATTAGTTATACAGGGTTTTCCACGGTAGCCGTTCCTTAGAAGTTTCCGAGGTTAGAAAAAATCTAGAACTCTGAATTCGTGGAATCCGGGGCTATTCAAGATTCTCTTTCATTTTAAAATATTTTCAGGGTCGTACTACTTCCGGTTATACCGGAAGTCGCCATAAACTTTCTTATTTTAAATGGAACACCCTGTATATTATTTCATTTTTAAATTCCTGAGGAAATTGTATGATGCGTTCTATCAGGTTTCCTTATACCTATTTTCAACAACTACTTAGATATCTTGATTTTTTTGAAACTTTTGAAAGATGTAGCGTTATTTGCAACACAGTATCTTTTGTCCATTTTCGACTGGTAATAAACACTTCTAGGGTAGATGGAAGCACACGAATGACACTTTCGAAATCCACATTGACAATTGATTTGTCGCATACAGGATGTCCAAAACTGCATGACCAATTACAAAATCTTCAAAGTTGAAAAAGTTCTTTTCTTAAAATGGAACAGCCTGTATATTACTGGATGATCAGATGCAAAATTTAATTCTGCATCCATTCGCTATAACTTCCCCTATACCTATTTCCAACAGTATTCTTGTCATTCCATATTTTTTACTAAAATCTAATAAAACTACAAAATCGTATCCAGTAAGCATTGATTATTATAAGAAAAATGAGAACAAGTGATTTGACAGTTGTTGATTTTATGTCAAAGTAGTACAATTCTATTTTGCTAATTCTATGAAATACAGTTAATAATGGAGAATATTGAAGAATATTCGAATAATGATCTGCTAAATTTGTTTTATACGCACGGTGAATGCGCGTACCCAGTATAACCAGAAGTGGTAAGACCCTGAAAATATTTTAAAATGAAAGAGAATCTTGAATAGCCCCGGATTCCAAAAATCCAGAGTTCTAGGTGTTTTCTAACCTCGGAAATTTCTAACGAACGGCTACCGTGGAAAACTCTGTATAAGTCACTGTTTCTAAAATTTAACCGCTAAAGAAAATATCAGAACAATATTTATTGCTTCAAACAGTGCTACAGATATTTTATCCAAACGAGAATAAATTTGCATTAATGAATTAAATAAATGCTTTAAGATAAAATATTCTTGGAATGGTAATATGGAAAAATTTCTATCAAAATCACTTCCTTCTCTCTAATGCGTTGTTACATAATTTCAAAGAAATAAAAATAAATTGGTTTATAAAGTCGAAAGGATGGAAAGTTGTAAATGTACACCTTGTGTCATATTAAATGTCCGAGAGCAATAGAGGCGCAAATTGCTGATATATCAAAGTTTTGCATAAAAAAGTTATTCTTCTTTCAGGATTCTAACCACCAGGAGAGGAGGAAGGGAGGGGGGAGGGGGGGCTAGCATAGAATTTGTTTTTATTATAGCTACGTCACAACTATAGTTGGGGGG
>ML217048.1:1706-16839 GCA_004785975.1 Popillia japonica
TCGTAGTTGGTATACGTAATCGGGTTTCGCTTACGCCGATATTTAAAAGGAAAGTGGATGTGTAAACATTAGTAATCTTCGTTGTCGAAGAATAACAATAGTGAAAGAAGCTCGAAGTGTTTTTAATTGAGAAATATTATTGAGTAATGTGTTGTAATACCACGCTAGGAATAATTAAGTGAAATATGTAGTTAATTCCTTCGCTTTTATTGGTGGTTACAGTGAAGGTCTCATGCTTAAATAGTACCACAACGTGTTCGTTTAAATGTTTGCATTATCGAACAATATCTTGGTGATTGCATCTTGAAATGAGGTGAATGAAAATGAATATGTATGGAGGAATCCACACGGACGATTGACTTAATAGTATTGGTTGTTCTGGCAATGTATTCTTTGCTTATTTTTCTAATAAACAAAACGTCAAAGTGGGGGCCAAGTGGAGTTAAGTGACACATTATAATGTTTTAACTACTTACTTCTTCAAAGTGACAGTAAAGAAGAAGGCTGAAGATTTGAGCAGGTATAGGGGCACTTGGGCCACCCCTCACCACTCCTTCCTACGGTAGGTGTCGGCGACCAATTCAAATGACTCACGAATATGTTGTGATTTAAACCGCTACCTGTTATAATTTAACCGCTAGGTACCTGTTATGATTGAACTGAGAGTAAAAGGACGCTGATCAAATACAACAGATATAGCCGTTGAAAAACGGTTCAATCATAAAAGGTAGCGGTTCCATCATAACAAGTAGCAGTTCAATTATAACAGTTAGCGGTTTAAATAACAACAGGTAGCAGTTAAATCACATCAGCTAATTCAAATCCCGCGCCATATCTGTGAGTCATGGTGGTGGGGGGTGGTGTTACTACTCCTATAACATTATTCTTAATCCGTATTGCGATTCTTATTTGGAAACATTAAACCACCATCGAGTGAGACTAATTAAGACTGAAACAATATGGAGGATTGATCGGATTGACCAACTGTACTACAAAGGTGTCAAAGTTCCACAAAGCGTCTAAAAGAAAACAACAGAAGCTGTCATAATAAGCATCAATTCGAACAATTTCTAGAAACAAAATGGTGCTAAAGCTATCCAGAAATCAAATAAATTGCAACTCAAATTGCTTTACAAATAATGGAATAAAGTTCAGAACAGCTTTAAGACAAGATATTGATGGATGCAATTGAAGGAGTACAATGGCAGAAAATGTAAAATACAAAATCATCAAAAAACCCAAACTAAAGGACATCAAAGAGACATTCATAAAGATAATAATAATAATAATATATCTTTATTGAGCACATAGAAATCTCATATTAACTTACAAAATAGAAAATATAATAAAAAAAAAAATTAGAAATATTTGCCCAATCTCATGGCGAGGCTCAGTTAAACATGGATTATGTTAACTGATTTGGCCTAACCATAACAAAATAATTTGTAAATTGCAACATAAACTGCCTATAACTACCTAACCTAGAAGTCTGCAAGAAATACTCAGAACAAAAATAATAACAAAAAAAAGAAAACCAAGCGACAACATAGCAAGTGCCGAGACACATTTTCTGAGAATGTTCTGAGAATCAATATGCATACATCTACCCTGATTCTGCCTCTTAAGCAATATAGAACGTAACTTTGCCCTAAAAAGTGAGACAGACGACTCTTCAAGTCTAGACGGTAAATCATTATATTTTTTATATATCCGAAATGTAAAGGATCTTTCAAAAAAAAAATCTTGGTTGCAGATGAAAAACCTGAGAATTCAAGCTTTGCTTTAAGCAAGCAATTAACAAACGGGAGAAGAACAGAAAGACTTCCAAGAGGCAGAACACCTCAGGAGAAAATTAGGCAAAAGCACTTTTATTAGAATCGCTTAAGTTGGCAAAGATCCGTCAGCCATCTCGGATTACTGGCAAGATATTTTGACAGATCATGCCATCCTGAAATACCATTTATAGCAGCTCGGCCAAATAGTGGACCAAATCTGTCATCTATATCAAGAAGATCTAGAAACGGCAGACCACATTTTGTGTGAATGTGTTGCTGCCTGTCGTACTTGTCATCACAAATACCCAACCTCCAATTGGAAAAATGTTTCAGATTCTTTGCCTTTGGTGCTATCAGTCTCATGTCGAAACTTCAAACAGCAGTGACCATGAATAATGAAGGCTATAGGGTTGAAAAAAGCGTACACACATTGAACAACATCTGCATTTCACTACCAAAACTGTCCTTATGTAATATTTTGGTATCATGTGTGATCAGATGCAGAAGAAAATATTATTTTAGAGTTTTTACGTCTTCATAAATCATCACATTCATTTATTTGACCGAGAGAGGAAGGGAGGCTAAACATTATAGCATCATTTTAATTTATAAAAGCCTCAAAAAATTATACAAAAAATACTCACCACTTTTATTTTCTAAGATGTCGTTATATTTCTCCACGACACTGGTAACAAGGTGCGCCATGTTGATTTTGCCTGCAACAAAGAGATGCACGATTTAAAAGAAGAAATCGATACAATGTTGCCTAGTCTGAGCTAGAACCGTGAAAAACTGAGACGCATGAAGCTAATTTATCCTACTCCGTCTCCATTATGCAAATTTATTTGATACGTCTCATTACTGTTGCAAATTTAATTAAAAAATAATTAGCAGGGATCATCTCTCACTAATAATAGTGCAATTAGCAGTTTAGCTTGTTCTCCTTATATTGTACACAAATTAATTCCACAGTTCAATTGATTGGTGTTAACAGAATTATTGCTTTTAAATTAGGAGTTAAAGTAATTGTTATCTAATGTATTATTAATGCAGGAAAGGATGCAATGCAATATAAGGTATGGGACATAAGCTTTGAGGAAAAGTTTTGACGACGTATGTCACACAAGATGGGAATACGAAAAAATATTAAATGCGAGATATTTAACATTTTTTTTCATTTTATTTTTTGAGACCAAAATATTGGACTGTCAACGATTTACCGCACAATTAAGGAATGTGAAGAAGGTTTGCTATGCATCCATTTACCGAAAAGTGGATGACGTCCAGTTTTGACCCCATATGAAGTAAACAGATTGGTCCAATCTGCTCAAGACATAGTTAGGACGCCTACACACACTTTAGGCTGTAGATTTGGAGTTGCGCATAAGATTGTTGGCATAATTTTGACTAAAAATGGATTAGAATATTGAAAAAGGAGGAAGTGTCCAAAATACACCACAACCCAACTAGAGAGAATCCCCAGATGCTGCCAAACATTAAGGCGTCAATATTTTATTAGCAAAATGATGGTTTTTAAACGTTCAATATTGCAAATTGTCATGAAAAGGTAAAATTTAAACCGAAAGCGAACAATATTTTAGTCTTGTCAGCTATTTCTCAAGCAAGAATTTCAAGATCTTTAGTTGGGAGTTGAGAGTTAAAGATGAATCTGTGGATGCAAACATCTAGTATTCGCAAATGTTTACCTAAATTGATAAATTTCTTTAATACTCATCATCCAAATGATGATGTAATATTCTGGCCCGATCTGGCTTCATGCCATTATGCTGGAATCACTGGGAACTGGTTCACTGAACATAACATGGATTATGTACTTAAGGAAGACAATCCCCAACATAGCCGAGGCGCCCCCCATAGAGGAGTTTTGAGATACATATACTGAGTAGGAGAGATTATGGCAAGGTTTGGGAAGCCCAAAATAAAGCACAGTTACGGGCCAGAATATTCCAGAAGATCGCAGAAGGGAATATAAACATAACTTAAATAACATTTTACATACTATTTCACGCAAATTAGGAAAAAAATCAACGCTATAGAACATTTAAACGAACATAATGTATGCGATGACACACATGAAGACTCAGTTCTGCACTTACTACAAGAGAAATTAGAAACACTCTTCTAATGGTACATGTATGTAAGTAGATACATAAAAAGTGTTATGCATTTGACATCTAAGTAAAGTACAAGTTTACAAACGTGACCTCTAATTTAAAAAATTACGCCGAAAGCATGGTTCAAGTGTATGTACAACATTTGCGGCAAAGTGTTAATTCGACGTTTTATGATTATTTGTACGCAGAATTAACGGATCCCGAAACATAATAGCTTGGGCTAATCCAACACAACAAATTGCCTATTGTGTAGATATGTATGCAGTGCATTCAGTAGATTATTAACAACCTGCGAATGGCAACTGATGCACTACAAAAATTCTCTCAATGTCTACCGAATTCCCCTAGAAGATTACACTGTACCTAAGATGACAATACGCATTTGCGTAGTACGTCTTAAGGGCAGGATCAGTGTTGACACTGTGACCGATGACTTTTAAGGAATAACACGCACTATACAATTTAGCAGC
The DNA here is from genome assembly GCA_004785975.1 of Popillia japonica. Lineage (NCBI taxonomy): Eukaryota > Metazoa > Arthropoda > Insecta > Coleoptera > Scarabaeidae > Popillia > Popillia japonica. The sequence continues at coordinate 6,087 of ML217048.1, forward strand.
TAGATGATCGACGTGGGATTTCCAGGACAATCCTGAATCCAACTTCCTCACCGGTTTTAACACTTTCTTTGGAGCTCAGTGAAGTTGCTTTTTAAGTCTACAACCAGGTCAGAACTATGTTTTGCACGTGTGGCTATTGTATCATCCGCAAACATGACCACCAAATTTGGTAACAATTCCGGAAGATCAAAGACGTATAGTAAAAACAGCAGAAGTCCGAGAACAGAAGCTTGAGTGACTCCGTCAATGTCTGCAACCACTCAGAATGAATCACGTTCCCCCCTTCATCCTAGCCAACATTGACTTCTATCTGACAGATGAGATTTGATCCAAATAAGGAACAATCCTCTAAATCCCATTACTTCTAGCTTTTCAAGCAGTACCTGATGATCGACGCTGTCGAAGGCCTAGAGCAAATCCATGAACGCATCAACAGCGACGCCACCATTCCCCAACAACGCCAAAATTTCTTTCATCAGTTGGAAAATGTATTTTGGATCTGGTATCCCTCTTATTTATCTGTATAAAATATCGACTCATATCTGTTTTTAATAAGCGGACCTAGGTGTTTCGAGAACAACTGTTTAACATATTATTGGTGAATATAAAGCTAAACGACTAATTTCACCACCATTATAAGGAGTTGGAAGAAAAGCACTGCTACCTACATTTGAGGACACCATTAAATACAACATAAAATGAATCATACATGGATTTTTTTATGATGAAGAACTAAGCCAACGAAGGATTGCTATGCAAAGCTCATTGAAATCACCCTTGGAGAAAGATTTACCATACAGGCTCCTAAACCTAATCAAGGGAACTAACCTGTTTGAGTAAAACAAAATCAATGTAGGATAATACAATAGGCCTTGCAGGCCGCAGTGTTAGGAATTCTAAAAGACCATCCTACGTTGATCAAAATCAATCAATCAATATGGATAAGAGCGTGAAAGGGAGAGGGCTGTATAAAAAGTAGGAGAATTGACGCAGGAGAACCTTATTGAAAGGATGTTAAAAGATGAAGAGTGCTGACAGGAAATAAATAAAATAGCTAAAAGTATTTTAGTAACAAAAGAACAGGAAGAAAGAAGTGCTCGAACAAGTTAACCACCTCTCCTCAAAGTAATACTCATACAGTTCCAATGAGAGAAAATCGAAAAGGTTTTTAGAGCGGTTTCTTAGTTGGTGTCTTTAAATTGTCAAATGCTCTTCTAATTTTTTTGCCACACAAGATACCTCACTCATCCCAATACCATTGTTTTAAGCGTCAAGACCAATTTTCTCGAATCTTACCCTTTTAAAATGTGTATAATATTGGTTCTATGTACCTATATGTATAAGCCACCCTGCAGAATACCAATTGTTTAAGTTTTTGAGCATATCTAAAGCTTTCTAGACGATCTGCTAGCACAGTTTGATCTTTTAAAATGTCCTCTTTAGGAATGGGTATAACCCTATCTCATAGTATCCAGAGACAAATACCAATTATCCCAATAACTTCAATTCACATTGGGCAGGATTCTGGCATGGTTATTCTGTGACAGTTTAGGACTTATCCTATCAAAAAATACTTAAGGACGATGCCAATCTTTTCTTCTAGCTCATGGCTTTTTTTATGATCGAGAACTTCCTACATTAAACAAAATTTAAAAAAAAATAAGGGAAGATCAAAATATACCTCCAATGATTAGTTCAACCTTGTATAAATTAATGAAGATACTTATTTTTAAGTAAGTTTGGATACTAATTATTTATTTAAGTGTTTTATATAATATAGTGTTTGTATTTACAGATATTTAAAACGTAATCGTAAGTGTTTACTGCTCAAAGGTGATGACATTGTTTTTTGGAGACGAAAATATGTATTTATTTTCAATATCAAAATATAGAAATGAGCAACCCCTAATCTATTATTTAGACGAAACATGGCTGAATTAAGGGCACCCAAGAGCAAACGTGTGGGTAGATGTTAATGTTACAACATGCAGACAAGCATTTACAAATGGTGTAGGTACCTACTGGTCTCAGAAATCCTGCTGGTAAAGGAAGACGGTTAATTATTTTACATATTGGTTCTAAAAACGGTTTTGTCGACAATGGGTTACTACTATTTGAAGGAAGAAAAACAGTCCATTACCACAATGAAATGGATGCAAATGTTTTTGAGGAGTGGTTCCATAATATTTTGAAGAAATTACCTGATAATAGTGTTGTTGTAGTGGATAATGCATCTTACCATAGCAGAAAAAGGGAAAAAATACCAATAACTTTAACACAAAAACGGAAATGCAAGAATGGTTACTTCAAAAATAAATATCGTTTGATCCCTTTCTGGTGCGATTAGAGTTGTTGGAAATAATAAATCATCACAAAGAAGGTTACATTGTATACGCAGAGGACGAAATGGCAAAACAGAGTAATAAAATTGTACTTAGATTACCACCTTACCATAGTGAATTGGATCCTAATGAATTAGTTTGGGCATAAATAAAAAAATTAAACAGCTGCAAAATAAAAAGGCTTCAAATTAGCTGAAGTGAAAGAACTTTTGTTAACCGCAATTACAAATGTAACCTCAGAAACGTGGACAAAATGTGTAGAACATGTAATTAAAGAAGAAGGCAAAATATGCAAGGTAGATGGCTTAATAGATGATGTGGAAGAGCCATTTATTATTTCGTTTGGAAATGATTTCACAAGCACAGTGATATGAACAGTGATAGTGATTCTGTTAAGGAATTGTAGAATTATGTATACAATAGTAATACATAGTAAAATTAGTATGCATCATTTAAATTTACCGCCAAAATAGCTGTCAGTTTGATTTCCCCAATGTGGAGCGAATTTTATCATTCTGTCCGCTTGTTTAATCCATGCTGGCTTTTTCTGTTTAAGTGAATCATTTAGTTGCTCCAGTAAAACTTTTACTTCAATGCATACGGGTATGAAATTCGTGGAATTAATTTAATTTGCTTTATAAGATATAAAGAAAATAATAAATAAGGTGACGTAACAAATTAGTAATACAAAAATCCGAAAAACCTCGTCTGCGTTCAATTTTTCTGGTTCATAACTTTGTAGATAGAGATTTTTCATTTCCTTGAAAAATAAATTAAGCTTACATAATCTCTACATTAAACAAGTTACGAAATATAGAAACAATTCACAAAAAAGAATTGAACGAAATCTTTATAAAGCGGTACCCGGCATTTTATTTATAATTATAAACAATGCAAACACCGTGCCGTCACACTTTCGTAGTTTTCGCGTAACGTTCGTAACAACTAATACATTTTTATCTGTTAGGATGCAGATTAGTAATCTAGAATTATTTTTATCTGATATACGCATGTTGTAAGCGTAAGTGAATAAGTAACATATGAATGTTGTGTTGATTGATCTCGACGAAGTTTTCAGGTACTGTCGTGTGATTAGTCACTCTCGTTATTTGAGATTCGCGAAATAAACTGTATTTGTCACACGAATTGTTTTCTGTTATCTGATGATAAAGTGATAAGCGTGTTGTGATGTAACGAAACTCGTTTTATTTTATGGTCTTCTTTTTTCCGTTTCGTGTCCTTAATAATCTACAATTTCTCGACCCAATATGCAACACCTATTCAGGCTCGGCGGGCTTTCTGACAGAAAATAATTTGCTGGTGGGTCATTCATGGGGCTGCTGAGAAATCGACGTCTAGATTTTATCCATTGAAACTCTTAGTGTTGCCCAAAAACAGGGTGATGATGTCGAACGTTTTCTTAAACTTCTCGCTAAATGCATGTGCCTCCCTGCGTGAGTTGGGACTGTGAAAGCCAGCTACTTAGTAAAATTTGGCTAGCGGTGCAGCCTTCATGCACCCTGTTACAAGTCTCCAAGTTTCGTTGAAGCTTACATCGACCTTCTTTGCATGCGCCGATCTTGACCAAAACAGAGCATGCGTATTTGGTTGTCGATAATCGTAATGCTCGTGCAGTCGTTCTAGGGACTTCAAGTTTAGCGCCCCACTTACTGTTGGTTAGTTTTCTTAATATGTTGTTCCTCGCAGCCAGCCTTTGCCGGATTTTTCGCAGTGGTATTTGTGAGTTAGAGATCTATCAAGTGTGACTCCAAGATAGACAGGTTTATCTGTGTAGTCGATGGTCTTTCCATTCTAAACGACATTAAGCTTGCGATTGGCTAGTCGTGTCTGAAGGTGGCCTGCAATTGACTTGTATTTTGGAAGGATTTCGTTTAAAGGAGTTCTCGTCATTGTAAGAAAATATTACGTTTAAAGCAGTCTCTAACCTTGCTTCATTTTCTTCAAAGGTTCTTCCTTGAGCCGCAATGCCCCAGTCATCCGCGGATACAAACTGTTTTGCATCATCCACTGTTGGTTGGTCGTTGCTGTAGATGTTAAATAGAATATTTTTCCCCTTCTAGGGTGACGTAGAATTGGAATTGGTTTTGCTGCAGATATTCTATTATTTTCACGAATTGATAATCTCCTCTTATCTCGTATATTTTCGACAGGATTTTGCAGTTGTTTACAGTTCATAGACAGTTTATGGTAACTTCTAAGAAGTGCATTAACAATTTCTATGTAACTGTCAGATTTTGTGTTTTCCAGAAAATGTTGGGCCACACTCCTAAAAGCATTCCAAGCACCACCATATTCCAAGTCATTTAAAGTCTCTTCAAATTGCGCATCTTGTTGTAGACGTTTAATTTGGGGTCCTACAAAAATTCCATATTTAAATTTTGGAATCCACAACTATCCTTATCCATTGCTTTGACGAAATTCTTCATCAAACCTAATTTGATACCCAATGGTGGTAGAACTATTTTATCAGGTTCCATTAGAGACTTATGAAGTATATTCTTTTGACCAGGAATATGCTGAGCCATGACTGACTAATCTTTAATATGGTAATGGGAATTTCTCGATCTGCCGTCCCACTCATAAAAGAAACAGGAGTGTTTCGTGTATCCCAGTTGTAAATCGAATAGAATTGCTACAGCTGAGGTCAGTGCTGCCGAGGAGACGAGTCATATTTTCATAATTTTACTTCATATGGATTGCGTAGCAACCCAGAATGGATGGATAAATGTTTTCTATGTGAAGAAAGACAGCTTTCAAACTCAATTTTGAAGCATCCATAAAAGGGTGCCATTCTTCTGGGTTGTGTTAGTGATCTAATGCCAGAATCAAAATTAGTAATCAGATAGATAATCCATTTCTTCAAGCCATATCGTACTTTTTGCAAATGGCATGGCGCTGTTCTGAATGCATAATACGTATTTAAACTTCGCTATCAATTATCGAATTTCATTGAATCCACGCCGATAGTACAGGCGAGAAAAATCCTACATGTAGATAACATAATATGCAATGATAAATTTACCGCAAATAACACAAGGCCACCGGCGTGTACTATACAAAAATTTCGGCTGAAGTAGTATTTCCTGCTCTGCCTATATTTTATTATCTCTAAGAAAAAAAGGAAAAACGACTAGTATGCACATATACGTACATTTTATCGATTTGTACATAATTACCATACGCTTCTACTTCAAGCTAATATCTATACCGTTTTTCATCAGCATTGTATTCCTGTATGATTTATTCACAATTGTTTTATATTTATGTTTTAAAGCAAGCACCTTTTGCACCTTCAACTATAGCACGTGTGTCGTCAGTGGTCTCTGTATGACATAATTTCTGTTGTTCAATCTATAAAAAATCTAATTTGCGTTAATTATGTAAGAATTCAGAGGAAGGTGTGCATTTCATTAGCGGTCATGTGCGAAGTAATAAAGTTAACCCAGTAATAGAAATCTTCGATTATTTCACACTCGAAAATTAATATGTTAAATATTTAAAAAAGAAGCATAAAGTAGACGTAATCGTTTCTGTTTAACGAGTTCTTCGGAAAGTAATTTCATTTATTCATAATCATTATTATTACTTCTAGTTTTTGGGTCGAGGTGTCCTTTCAAATATAATATGGTGGGAGAAAAGCAGGATTTCTGACATATGTAGTTTACTTTTTTATTATCTGGTATATGTACATATGTATGTGTTTGGCTAACTTGGCAAGACACAAACTATGAAGTTTATTGAGCATAAAGAATAAAAGTAAAAACCCGAGTGTTAGAAGCTAAACAGAAAAAAATGGGATGAATTTGAAAGCAAAATGGCGATTGACAGCCGAGAGAAGCAAAAAATTGTTCTTCAAAATATTGAATCCTTGGAAGGAATATTCTCAAAAACTACTTTGGTAACACAAAAATGGTGAATGATGAATAGAGTACAGAAAGAACAGAAAAGATATCAACGAACTGCGAATTGGGGCTTATATTGCCAATATACTATCTTCGGTGGCATTGTCAAATTAGTATATGACGCTCCTATATGGATAAGACCTAACTGTTCTGGCTAAACACAACAAGGTCAACTTGGTGTGGGTGCCAGAGCATCGAGGTATAGCAGGCAGTAAAACTGCAGACCAGTTAGCAAAGGAAGGTTCCCAAATGATATTTACTGGACCGGAGCCAGGTCTAGGTATTACAAAAAGTGCAGTACGTGGAGCAATCAATGAGTGAATTGTGAAACAACAGCAATCAAACTGGAACCATGTACCTGGACAAAGACACAGAAAGCGGATGATGGAACGACCGTCAAAACGACTAACTGCTGACCTACTTGCACCAAACAGGATTCAGCTAAGGGCAGTAACGTGTCTACTAACAGGAGGCGGCTGTCTATGAGGTCATCTGCATAAGATGGGGATTTGCAAAGATGAATCCTTATGTAGACTGTGCAAAGGAGAGGGAGAAAGAGCCTCCCACATTCGAATGCACAGCACTAAGCCAACGAAAAATTGCATTGGAATTACCGTTGGAGAAAGATTTACCATACAGGCTCCTAAACCTAATCAAGGGACCTAACCTGTTTGAGTAAAACAAAATCAATGTAGGGATAATACAATAGGCCTTGCAGACCGCAGTGTTAGGGATGTTAAAAGAGCGTCCTACGTTGATCAAAATCAATCAATCAATCAATATGGATGAGAGCATGAAAGAGGAGGGCTGTACAAAAAGTAGGAGAATTGACGAAGGAGAACCTTATTGAAAGGATGTTAAAAGATGAAGAGTGCTGGCAGGAAATAAATAAAATGGCTAAAAGCATTTTCGTAACAAAAGAACAGGAAGAAAGAAGTGCTCGAACAAGTTAACCACCTCTCCTCAAAGTAATACTCACACAGTTCCAATGAGAGAAAATCGAAAAGGTTTTTAGAGCGGTTTCTTAGTTGGTGTCTTTAAATTGTCAAATGCTCTTCTAATTTTTTTGCCACACAAGATACCTCACTCATCCCAATACTATTGTTTTAAGCTTGAAGACCAATTTCCTCGAATCTTACCCATTTAAAATGTGTATAATATTGGTTCTATGTACCTATATGTATAAGCCACCCTGCAGAATACCAATTGTTTAAGTTTTTGAGCATATCTAAAGCTTTCTACACGATCTGCTAGCACAGTTTGATCTTATAAAAATGTCCTCTTTAGGAATGGGTATAACCCTGTCTCACAATATCCAGAGACAAATACCAATTATCCCAATAACTTCAATTCACCTTGGGCAGGATTCTGGAGTGGTTATTCTATGAGTGTTTAGGACTTATCTTATCAAAAAAATACTTAAGGACGATGTCAATCTTTTCTTCTAGCTCATGGCTTTTTTGTGATGGAGAACTTCCTACGTTAAACAAAATTAAAAAAAAAAATAAGGGAAGATGAAAATATACCTCCAATGATTCGTTCAACCTTGTATAAATTAATGAAGATACTTATTTTTAAGTAAGTTTGGATAGTAATTTATTATTGTGCTTTATACGCTACAGAGTTTGGATTGACAGATATTTATTTGTTTTTTGGAGACGAAAATATTTATCTTCAATATCAAAATATAGAAATCAGCAATCCCTAATCTATTATTTAGACGAAACATGGCTGGATTAAGGGCACACAAAAGCAAACGTTTGGGTAGATGTTAATGTTATAACATACAGACAAGCATTTACAAATGATGTAACTACTGGTCTCAAAAATCCTGCTGGTAAATGAAGACGCTTAATTATTTTACATATTGGTTCTAGAAACGGTTTTGTCGACGATTGGTTACTACTATTTGAAGGAAGAAAAACAGTCGATTAACACGATGAAATGGATACAAATGTTTTTGAGGAGTGGTTCAATAATATTTTGAAGAAATTACCTGATAATGTGTTGTTGTAGTGGATAATGCATCTTACAATAGCAGAAAAAGGGAAAAAATACCAATAACTTTAACACAAAAACGGAAATGCAAGAATGGTTACTTCAAAAATAAATATCGTTTGATCCCTTTCTGGTGCGATTAGAGTTGTTGGAAATAATAAATCATCACAAAGAAGGTTACATTGTATACGCAGAGGACGAAATGGCAAAACAGAGTAATAAAATTGTACTTAGATTACCACCTTACCATAGTGAATTGGATCCTAATGAATTAGTTTGGGCATAAATAAAAAAATTAAACAGCTGCAAAATAAAAAGGCTTCAAATTAGCTGAAGTGAAAGAACTTTTGTTAACCGCAATTACAAATGTAACCTCAGAAATGTGGACAAAATGTGTAGAATATGTGATTAAAGAAAAAGGGAAATTATGCAAGTTAGATGGCTTAATAGATGATGTGGTGGAGCCATTTATTGTTTCGTTTGGAAATGATGTCACAAGCGGCAGCGCTATGGAGAGTGATAGTGATTCAGTTGAAGAACTGTAGAATTATGTATTTAAAATATATAATTATTATATGGAAGTGTAAATAAGACTTGATTTCATTGCAATTCATCATTTAAATTTACCGCCAAATTAGCTGTCAAGTTAATTGGCCTAATGTGATGCTGATTTTGCAATCTACTCCCCTTAATAAAAAACAGAGCGTAGTAATCAAATAGCTTTTGCACAACGGTGTAAGTACATTATGTTATGAGTAATTGTAGGTGTAATTTGGTTCTTATCTTCCAGGCGCGCTTATCGTTAGATATTACATCACATTCGTACATACACACAAATGAAATTGTACCCAGATAATAATAAAAAGCCCTGTTATGTGCGAGATGCGAATTACCTTCGGTTATCTGCATGGCGAATGTGAACATAGAACTCCACGATTCTCATTGTGATTCTATTAATAACATTTGTGCGTTAAAATATTTTATGCGGGACGGTTGAGATTCGAGATCGCGTAGCTGTCATGCAACCTCACTACCAGTTTTATAAAAAAAGATGAATCGTATAGGATTGAATCATCCATCCAGAATTATATCATTGTAGGTCCGATTTTCGCTTAAATTATTTGTATATTGGTAGGCTTGTCATGTATGAACTTTTTTAAAATGCAAACTTTTCCGAGAGATATTTGCGGTTAGTGTATTGACCTAGTAGCCTAGACATCAATTCTGTCTAGAAAATAAAGTCATGTTTGTACATAAGAAGAATAAAAAGAAATACAAATTCTTTTAAAATTTGTATTCACTTTGGAAACTGTGTTAAACGTAACTTCAACTCAATGTAATGTATAAAATGAGAACTCTTATAACGATTTCGTATGTATTCTGCAGGCTTTAATACGATTCTTAGGTATAAAAATGAGCTTTGCACATTTTGCTGAAACAACATAATTTACCCGAATCACACAGTTGGAAAACCAAATGTGGAAGAAGGCGGCGGATTTGGTATCCTTTTTCAGAAACAGAAATTGCAAAATGGTCAAGGTCAAGGTCGATCAGAACAGCAACAATGAAGAAATTATATTATTATATGGCTAATGTACCACACAAAGTGTTTCAATTGAAATGAGTCACCCAAATACCAAATTTATCTGTCCATGGGCCTTACAAGTTCCAATCATTCCTGATGACCCACCAACTCCCATCCTAAAAGTTTGAATAGAGGAATGGGTCTGGGGGGCCGCTTATTTAGAATGTATCTTAATTCTCTTTATGGCAACATGATCAAGGGCATTGGATTGAGAACGGTAAGAAAAAAATGCATTATTTGCAAGCTTTGTAATCAAAGTACGTTTAATAGTCTAAATACTACGACCGTTTCATATCCTTTGATGTAACCTGTATGCACAATTACACTCCCTAAACTACAGAACAGTCCAAACAATGGACACACAAAAATTCTCCGCAACCCAAGAAGACGAAAACGGTTTTGACAGCAACTGTATTTTGAGATTCTCATAGAATTATTATTATTTTGGTCGCCTACTTAGAAAAGGGGAAAAAAGAATAAATTATGTCAATTTTCTGCAACAATTGAACGACAAAATTAAAGAGAATTCATTTGGCCAAGAAGAAAGTGCTTTTCCATCAAGATAACGCACCTGCCCATAAGTATGCGATTGCAATGGCCAAAATTCATGAATTGCGATTTGAAGTTTCGTTCTATTCTCAAGATTCTATTCTTCTAAAATGTTTCTTTTTTTCAAATAAACTTGTGTTTTCTCGTAGAATCTTGCCTCAAATGCTGCCTAGACACCTTAGACTTTCGATGATCCCAGAAAAACAAATCAAATGGTGTAAGATCTCTTAGGATTCCTAAAGTGATGATCTAAAAATTGTCGTAGCCCAACATAATGTGGAGGGGAGTTTTATCCTGTTGAAATACTATCTAATTCCTCAACGAATTTAGAGTGTGCTCTACATATATAGGTCAAA
>ML217050.1:0-12763 GCA_004785975.1 Popillia japonica
TTTTTTTTTTGCAGATAAAAGCAATTTTAAAACTTTTAAAGGAGAAACTTCTCCCCACGAAAGAAAAAATCATAATAGTCTCACAATGGACCAACTTACTAAGATTATTGAGTATACATTTGAAAAATGAGAATATCTCATTTGACGAATTAAACGGAAAGGTTGATGTTATGAAGCGTACGAGTATAGTACAAAATTTTAATGATGCGACTAGCAGAACTAAAGTAAGTGTAAATATTGCTTGTATTAAATATGTATTATACAATTTTTTCCCTTCGATAGGTACTATTACTTTCGCTAACAGCCGGTGGTGTGGGCCTCAATTTAGTCGGAGCTAATCATATGATCCTCTTAGATTTACATTGGAACCCTCAATTGGAGCTGCAAGCTCATGATCGAATCTACAGAGTGGGTCAAACTAAAAACGTCCACATTTACAAGCTTATAACTATGAATACGATAGAGGAACGAATCAAGATTTTACAGGAGCATAAATTGCAATTAGCTGATTCGATGTTAACTGGAGCTCGAGTGCAGAATTCGAAATTGACATTGCAAGATTTGCGACTTCTTTTTAGTATGTAATTGTGTCTGTTTTAGTGAAGATTTCGTGATGATTTATGTGATGTGTGTATGATGAATATGACTTTAATAATAAGGATGTAAATATGCAAAACTATCTTTAGAAATGCTATATTTTTATATATTTATTAGATTTAAATTGTACAAAAATCAAATTCATTTTGTTAATCACTCCTTTAACCTCTTCAGACCAAGGGTATCATATAGGATACTCGCGAAAATATTTTTTTGGTTTACGTTGACAATAGGCAGTTTTTGGCGTCATCATCAACTTCAGGAACAGCAACAATTGATACAAACCAAAATTTATTAAGTGATGAAAAGCTCATAGATGAAGAAAAGAAATAATCGACTATGTTAATTTTAAACTTACCATTGCCAAATCGCTGATATAAAATCAAATCAAAACGAGAAAGGAAGACATGGAAGGTCGTGAAGTGAAAGATAATTTAACTTGAATTCAGGTATTGAACAGTTTTGCGCATCTTTTTAACAAACATTTAATTTATCTCCAAAATTATGCTCAACTGTAGAGATAAAATTTAGCAGAAATTTTTTGCACTTGGCGAAGTCCAAGCCAGATAATAATGCTGAAGCGAGTCCATGGAAATTCATATTATGGTTCCTGGAAAAACAGAATTCAAAACCAAAGTTATAGATTTTTTGAAGAGATTGCACAATTTTAGAATGTTCAAAGTATGCTCATCTGATGTCTTAATCTTTGGCCATGAGCCATTTACCAAGAAATCCTTGTTTTACATCTACTTGTACTTGCCAAAACGCTGCTGTACAGAAATTTCAACATATGATCGACTTCAACAAGAAATTTTGTAAATTACAACCCAAAAAGACAACTTCATATTTTACGAGTTAAGCAAATTCTAGGGATTTTTTGATAATCAGTCAGCATTGCTTGCGATACCACCATTCTGCATAGAAACAACTGAGGTGATCTCCGAACGCACCCTAAATTGACAAATATGTCATTGACACATAAAACAAAAATGTCACTGATTGAAACTAATTTCATCAAGTTAAAGAAATATTTTGATAACGAAATACTCATACCGACTAACACTGCAATCAAATAGATGAATACCCTACAATGTTTATCGAAACTTTCGAAACAATCACTGCTGTCACTTATAAAAAGGCAACCAATAAGTAAAGTTGCCACAATTCCCATTTTATTCCATTCGTCGGCAATAATGTCACGACCAAAAGTGTACGTAACACGAAAAATAAACGCTGAAGCGTTAAACCTTTTGAAAAAAGAGTAAGTACATATAGATTATAAATTAATTTTTTTTTTGTTTAATATAATTTCCTTTTTAAAACACGATCAGCTGTGAAGTTATATCTTGGACAGAATCGTCTCCAGTACCACGCGAGGAACTATTAAAGAACGTATCCGATGTCGATGCCCTCTTCTGCGTAATAACCGATAAGATCGATAAGGAGCTTCTAGACAAAGCGAAAAAATTAAAAGTCTTAAGCACGATGTCTGTCGGATACGATCATTTGGAAATCGACGAAATTAAATCTAGAAATATTAAAGTTGGATACACTCCTAATATCCTAACGGACGCCACTGCCGAATTGACAGTTGCACTATTATTAGCGACAAGTAGGCGATTATTGCATGCCAATCACGCAGCTAGAACGGGAGATTGGACTGCTTGGGCACCGTTCTGGATGTGCGGACAAGGACTAACCGGATCAACTGTGGGGATCGTTGGTTTCGGTAGAATTGGTCAAGAAATCGGTAAACGATTGAAACCGTTTAAAGTAAAAAGAATTCTGTATCAAAACCGTTCAGCCAAAGATCAACAAGCGCAAGAAATCGGCGCTGAGCGAGTTAGTTTTGACGAATTATTGAAGGAGAGCGATTTCGTGATTGTAACAATTGCATTAGCGCCGGAAACTGCTAAAATGTTCAACGAAGACGCGTTCAGAAAGATGAAACCGACCTCGGTTTTTATAAATACAAGCAGGGGAGATGTTGTAGATCAAGATGCTTTAATAAAAGCTCTGCAGAATAAAACTATATGGGCTGCTGGTTTAGATGTGATGACTCCGGAGCCGTTACCTTTAAGTAGTCCGCTATTTAAGCTTGACAATTGTGTGATTCTACCTCATATAGGAAGCGCAACGACGGATACTCGAGAAAATATGACTTTATTAACGGCTAAGAATATAATAGCCGGATTGAAAAATGAAAAAATGCCAGAAGAATTAGTTTTATAATTATACATATGTTAGAAGCTGTAAATCTCAAATAAATTTTAAATTTATTTCAATACGGCTCTGTTAGTTTGATTTCAAGGTTATAGCTGTCAAATTTAAAAGATAAAAGTATAGGTTATATTTCGAATAAATCAAAACATTAGTAGCAATGAAAGTAATTGTATTTGTAAGCATAATAATTAAAATATGTAAGTCATTTAGCTCTAGTTAATAGTAGTAAATATTTAATTTAAATTATCAACAGTGTATGTATATCCCGAAGAAATCCATATCATCCCTGAAGATAGTTATGAAGATCCCGCAGATAAAATTGACTTGAAAGAACAAGTGGATGAGGAAAATCTTCCTAGTTATCTCACGCCTACCATTAATATTACAGAAGCTATAGTAGTAGAGAACGCAACCCTAGCTAATACCACAGAAGAATCTAACGTAACACAAAAATATGTATCTTGTACTCTGAATTTCGGCGGATCTGAAGTGCAGCTAGTTAATGATACCGAACTAATTCAGTTATTGCTACCTGACACTAATGTCACAACAAAAGAGGCTCAAGGAAATTGCTTAGCTGTTCTATTTTACTCTAAATACTGTCCGTTTTCAAGTATGGCTGCTCCTCATTTTAACGCACTACCAAGAGCATTTCCCGATATAAAAATGGTTGCTATTAATGCGATGATGTACCATTTATTCAATACACAAAACGGAATCGTTGGTGTGCCTTCTATGTTATTGTTTCATAATGGCCGAGCTGTTGCTAAGTTTAATTACTCGGAATATACTTTAGAGACGTTTTCACAATTTTTAACGAAGTACACTGGAATTAATCCCGAAGAAAAATCAATTGTGACGTCGGCAGATTTTAGTGGACCTGTTTCAAGCGTTCCTTCGAAAGAGACTGATATATTCCTAGGATTATCGTGGGGATTTATAATTATTTGTGCTATTTTTTATTTCACGAAATCGAGGTGGTGGAGGTGGATTATCGAGACTGTTCAGAGTAATTGGCGCGAATCGGAAGCTCAACACGAACATACAGATTAGAAGAATTATTGTGATTTAATTTATTCTCGTTGTGTATTAATCCGTTTTATAATTTATATTTTGAATTTCGCGGGAAACAGGAAATATATTAGCAGTATTGCCAAATTAAATTGAGTTGTTGTCTTTTTTGTCGTATATATGGAAAAATTGTAGTTAGACGAAGATGGGAGATTAGAATGAAGGTGACGCCATTTTGGTGAAACGCCTTTTGCGAACCCAACTTCAGTCGCGAGTTTTGAGTGAGAAAGTGATTCGGTATGAAGTTATTTGTTAGTTGATTTTACTTCTGGAAATTAGCAACGATCGCCACCTTTGGATGTATCGGATGTTCACCGTAAAGGTTAACGAATCTCGATGGGAATTTTAAAGGAATTCACGAGATTTAATTATTTTCGACGTACCAGCCATTTACAATTATCGATCATCTGCTCATCTCTCTTCTAGTTGCAATTAAACTTTACATAAACGTACGATAAAATTCGAATTGAGTGCGTTCAGTTGGAACCGGCGGCTTAAATTATGACTTCTAATAAAGTGTTACAATGCCCATTATGCTGTAGCGAAGAATTTACCTCGTACAGCAGTCTTAAATACCACCTCCTGAGCATCATCGACAACCTAACATGTCCAGCCTGCTCCAAAAGGTTCGACAAGATTCTCGACCTTGCCGAGCATTTAGGTCGAGAGTGCCATGACGGGGACGAAAACGATTCAAATGAAGACCAAGAAATGGACGATGACGTGATCATAAAGACGGAAGACTGCAGCAGCGAAATCGAAACTCCGCATTACAACAACAGTATTTTGGCACAGGCACTTATGAAGAAGGAAACTACGACGCAGCAGCACGCGAAATGCGGCGGCGGCGATAAGAAAATTAGCGCGGGAAAAACGGAGAATTTGAATCGGCAGGATTTGACGGAACGTAATGGGGGAGATGAAGTTGAAGCCGGAGAATATTTTTATTGTTCCAGTTGTGCTGTTAGCTTCACCTCCATAGATGAGCATTTGCAACAGTATCATGAAGGACAGGAAGTGTATATTGAGGTAAGGAATTAAGGATTATTGCTGTTTTCTTTTTGTGGAGGTAAAAATGAGGTTATATTTTGTGCACTTCTCAGGTTTTAAAGCATATTTACGTCAAAATGTAGGTCGAGGAGTTGTTCAGTTAGTTTATTAATATAAACAAGATCTGTTAAAGCAATTAGCTTTAATTTTTTTTCAGCCGAGATAAATATATTTCGAAAGGGCCGAATGGAATAAATGTTGCAGATATGCCCTAGCTATTAGTGCCTATCAATCAATTTTAAAGCTCTCTTTGCTCTGTTAAGAAAAAGGATGGTGGAGACAACCTTGAAGTACGAAACTGATTTTCTCGGCTGCTATTGAAGATATATTTAAAGAAAATCAAAAAATAATATAAATGCTTACCGCCATTATCGTATATCTTTCTTTTTTCAAGTTTTTATTCAAATAAAGGGCTAATACTCCTATGAGAGGAATTTACAATAGAAGTTGTAGCTAGTCAATGACTGGCACGAATTGCTGCAATATGCAGTTGCATATCAGGGATTTTCATCCTCCTCCCCGCAAAACCTGCAGTCACTATTGTGTTTCAAACATATTCTTGTCATGTATTCCCCAAGATGGCACTGCACTGTGAGAAAACCCACAAGTAGAGTCACACGCATAATTTTTGTTATTGAGATTTCTATGGAATACTTTGGAGTGTCTCTGACCTGGGAGATTATCTGAGAGGGTTGGTTTGAGCCTCTCCTCCCTGTCCTTGAGTTCTATTTTATAGGCGTTCATCCCTATTCCGCAAAACGGTTTCGGTCCCACACCCATTAGCTTTGAGTATTTGGCTTCTGGGCCAAATATCACTGCACCTGTTCTCTTATCAGTTTTGGCTATGACAGCAATGTTGGAATAGACTGGTGGATATCTGGACATCCTCTGACTTATATTCCAGTGGAAATGCCGTTTTTTCGGATGCCTTCGGGTTTTTAACTTCTCCTAGAACTAATGAGAGCTTCATGGCCGCAGTGATAAAACAGTTAGAACTGTTTGATTGTTGTTCTTACAAAATTTTAGTTTTCCAAGACGTATACCATCCCCCTCATCCCGCCGGGTGGGTCATCTCGCAAAATAATTCTCCGTTGTTCTGCAAGGGAAGGGAGAGGGCGAAGAGGGGTGGACTCGCTTTTTGACGTACCCATGCAACAATTACATATTCTGCCTCGACGAAGTCAGACTTCGGAGTCGAATAAATTACGTTCAAACGAAAAAAATGGAGTTTTCGCAATATACCTTGGCCAAGAGAAAAAACTAATTTAAGTCGAATATAATTATTGCATAAAAGTTATTAATATTAATAATTATTTTTTTAGGATGCTGGGGAAGGTGAGGTGGGTAACGAAGAGGACGGCACATTTATCGTAGTTCAAAACAAAACATCACCCGAAGACGACGACGAGGACGAAGACAGCGACGACAATCTAATCGACATCACAGAATCCAACGATTACAACACTTTACGCCAGGAAGATATCGTCGATAAGGATGGACGGGTCTACACGAGAAAGGTGGTTCAAATCGAGAAATTCTGGAACGAGTCCGACGAGAAACACGGCAAACCTCCCCCGAAAACGCAGAAGTATATCCTGGAAAACGGCAAAGCGACGAAAATCGACGAGAATATAGACGATGTAGTGGAGAAACATATTCTCAACATCCATCAATGTGAGAGTTGCCACCTTCAGTTCTGCAAGTTAGAACAATATTACACCCATTCGTGCGACCCGAAGAAGAACTCACAAGAATATAAATGCTTTAAGTGCGACGCTACATTTTTCAGCGCGCGTGCGTTAAATACGCACAGGAAGAGCCACAAAACTGAGAGTAATTACGTGGAGGCTTCAGGCCCGTTTATTTGCGAGGTGTGTTCGACGGAATTCCCAACTTATAAGTCGTTGAGGTTGCATAAGAGGATGCACGATCCCATTAAAGTGAAAGAAATAGAGCCCCCTGTAAGTTATGGGTTAACAGGTGAGAGTGACCCTGAAAAGTGGGGCGTACGTGAAATGTTCGTCTGCCAGATTTGTAATAAAACCTACGATAAGCAATACGAGGAGGTTCACATGATGTCGCACAGTGACGAGCCGAAGTACGATTGCGAAATCTGCAATCGTAAATTTTTCACGCAATCCAACCTCGAAATGCACGCTAGGGTCCATTCCAATAGTAAGAAATTCACCTGTTCGTACTGCAAAAAGGGATTTTTGAATTACGAAAGCCTACAGGAGCATGTCAAGCACACCTGTCAGAGTAGACCGTACGAATGCCAATATTGCGGGCGCAGATTCATGCGCCCTCACGAGAAAGTCAAACACGAACGGATACATACCGGGGAAAAACCGCATATCTGCGAGATCTGCGGGAAAGGATTTAGAGTCAGTTACTGTTTAACGTTGCATATGAGGACGCATTCGGGAACCCGACCGTATCAATGTTCCCATTGCGGTAAACGCTTCAAAGCTCACAGCGTCTACAACCACCACCTCCTAACTCACTCGACGGTCAGAAATTATAAATGCCCGTATTGCCCTAAAGCTTTTAAGACCGGCGTGCAATTAGCCGGACATAAAAATAGCCATATTAAACCGTTCACCTGCACGGAATGTAACCGGCCGTTCGCTTCGCTTTACGCGGTCAGAGCGCATATGGAGACGCATAAGCGCGAAAATAATCTCAAGTACAGCTGTTGGCTTTGCGGCGCTTCGTACGCGAGAGCTTTCGCTTTGAGGGATCACATAAAGGAGCACCATTCGGGCGTCACACAAGATAAGCCCGATAACGAGTTGTTAGAGCCGCAGTATGAGATGGTGGCTGAAGGTGTGAATGCTAGCAATGCTATTTTGAACGAGGGGAGTGGTAATGATGTGTTGGTCGTGTTAGAGTCGGATAATATGGAGAATGTCGAGATGGTAGAGGAGATTGCTGCTGTCGAGTGATATTATTAAGTTATTTAATTGTTTTTCCTTTTTTTTTTTGTTAATTGTGTAAGGAATTGTATATAATATAATCGTACCTAATTATTATTAAATTTTTTTGCTCATGTATTAATAAGAATTTGTAATAAAATTCATACTTACCTTAATTTCGGGGTGTTTTTAATTGAAGGGTTCCTGCTGAGTAAATCTATCAGAAAATGTAAAGGTTTAAGGCGGCGTTCACAGCCCTCGGTTCTATATCTGTTAATTAAAATAGAACTCTGTATAGTATAGAATTCTGCCTTTCAAGTTTTGCATCCAATCACCCCACCATTGTGAATATAGAGTTGTTCCGAGTGAATATAGAAAGAAACGAATCAGTTTTAAACATTGAAATGAAGTTGGTCCTATATAATTTTAGGCCCGTTCGGAAACGATCTATTTTGGTTTTCAAGTTGCAATGCTTGACATATGCCAATTTACATATAATTTGACATTTTGATAGCTTTGAAACACACTTTGAAATAAGTTGAAAACGAAATAACCGTTTTTATAATTTGACAGCTGTCAAAAGAATTTTAACTTATCAAAGCTTAAGTTTTAAGAAAATCTTATCTTAATTCTTCCCTCTCATTTACTAGTATTAATTTAGTTTAAGCCTTTTAAGCTTGCTATCGACTAAAATAAAAAGAATACCACGGCGCAGATTGACGTTTATTAATACATAAATATGCTCCGAGACGGCAGTTAAACTGACAGCGTTGGGGAAGTACCCAAAGCAATCTCAACACATTGAAAGCACATTTTTAATATTTTTAAGTGAATTTTAATCAAAACAAAAACAAAGCTAATAAAACTTTAATAATATGAAGAGAAAAAAACATATAAAATCAAATTTTGTATATAAAATTTATATTAAGCACTTAATATGTTTGACTTCTATTGTCATATTTTATGATTCTGTAAAGATTATTTTCTGTAATAATAAATAAATCTAATATCACAAACATACAGTATTAACATGAATTTATTAAAAATACGTTTGCAATTTCCCACTATCATACAAATTTTTAACATCGGTGCCACCACCTAGACATTTACCATTAACGAAAACTCTAGGTACCTGAAATAAAGCATTTCAACATTATGACATACTATCTTAAGCTAATTTGAAAACTTACAGTTCGAGCACCCGTCATTTCTTCTAATACTTCCTGTATATCGAGGGCATCATCTCGTGAATCTAATTCGATAGCAGTAAACTTCTTGCCGACCTTGCCAAACACCTATTTTCCAAGATAGAAATATTATCGATTTTATCAATATGCATGTGTATGATTTACTAACCTCTTTCGCCAATTTGCAATAGGGGCAATAGGATTTCGAAAAGATGACCACGACATCGCTCTGGATGAGATCTTTCACAATTTGTGCGGTTTGTGGAGACGGCATTTTCTGGCCTAGAGTTGAACTAAAAATTCCCATTGAGATTTTTCTCTTAATTTTTTTTATTTTAGAATGTGATAATTAAGATGATGCAATAAATTTGCGTACCACCTAAATAGAATTATAATAAATTTACTCTTAACATGTTTTTTTGAGGCAAAAAATTGGAAAAAAACTAGAATTTGAAAAATCGAGGTAAACGTCAAAAAAATGACAATTATATAAAAACAAAAGAACGTTTAATTATTATTTGATATGAAATTATCTAAAAAGCACTAACCTTTTTACGTAAGGAAGACCTTGTTAGGAGAAAGTAATCGATATCTACTGATTAAACGTGTAATTTCAAGATTTGAAGTGTACGTTTGAAATACTAAAAAATTATTGTAAGAAAAACGTATTCAGCATTCTTAAAAGTACATAGTTAGGAGTGGGAGATATTATCACATATTATCATATGATTTTATACTGTGCATTCATTAGGGATTAAATTCAATTATAGCGATATTACGTAATCCTCCAGTTATTTTTTTAGTGATATTACTAATTCTGTAATTTATGATAAATAAATATTAATTAGATAAATTTATGCACTCGTTTAATGTATATTTTAAAAATTAAATCACAAAACTGTTACTGTGACCTGTCACATGTACTGTTATTCTATTAGTAAAAGTTGTTTGGATTTATTTCTTGAAAAGAATTAAAGTATTTATAACAATGATTGTACGATCTTTCGTCATGGGAAAATTTATGATTCATTTAAACATAAATTCTTTGCGGAAAACCATCTATATATGTATAATATGGGACTTACCTGTTACATAGAATGCTTTTGATTTCATCTATGAAGAGGCACAAATTATCGAAAATGTGATGAAATTTATAGACAAACTAACCCATCAATTAAAAATTTTACCCATTTTCGGTTTGGAAGAGTTGAATCTTCCGCAGTAGCGCAACATACGAGGGCGGTTCAATATGTCCGTAACAGGTTTTTGGATAAAAAATCATTTTATTTTTCAACATAGTCTCCTTTGAAATCTCTACACTTTGTCCAACGTTTCTCCAATTTTTTTATGATTTCACCGTTGGAGTCAAATCTCTTTATGCCGGGCCATTTCTTGAGGTGGAAGCAAGAAATAGTCACTCGAGGCTAAATTCGCAGAATAGGGCGGATAGGGGAGCAATTCGTAGCCTAATTCACAGATTTTGGCCATGAAAACTGCACATATGTGGACCCTTACCTTGTCCTGGCGGAAAAGAACTTTTTTCTTCGTTTTTTTTTCAAATCCTCATTAAATCGATCTAATAAGTTGGCATATTATTCGCCATTAATTGTTTTACCCTTTTGAAGGTAGTCAATATGGAATCCCAAAAAACGGTCGCCATGACTTTATTCGCTGACAAACACACCTTGGCCTTCTTTGGTACCGATTCATACCGAGAAACCCACTGTTTTGTTTCTGGTGGGTTGTGGTGGATCCACGGTTACGAAACGGCGCAAAAACTCGTCCTCGTATTATCGAGAACGGACACCATACCGAAAAAAAAAAAAAACAAAATTGCAATTTTTTTTTAAGAGAAAGAAAAACAGTTGTAATATGTATGTACAATTATTTATTCTCATATTTCTCCTTTTCTTTCAAAATATATTTGGACAAAAATACTATCAATACAAGAAAAACAACACGGACAGAAATATCTTCCACAATCTCCTTTCTCAACTTAAAATTACACAACATTTATATTTTACTATTCACCTTTACACGCACTAACAACGTAAATAGAACAGAGTTATCCTTTTAGCGGAAATTAAGACATATTCAATCAATATACGTGTAATAGTCTTTAAATACCTACTTACATTGACTAGTCACAAAAAAATTAATAAGAATAAAATAAATAGAATTGAAAATTTCCTCTAATTTTTTTGATTTTAGTCCATGATAATTATAAACAAATTATATATAAAAAATATATTAAAACTTTATCTAAACACCGAATTAATTAGTTGTTGGCGTGGTTGATATTGGAATGTTAACATTTTGCCCAATCGACAATTTTCGTTGCTCGGACCCGTACAGAAACTCCATACCGGGTGGCGCCACAATATTCTGATCGTTACAGAAATAATTCGACGACTGAAATATATTTTGCTGCTCATCTTTACTATCGGCATCGAGATTTTTATTTAGGTCAACGGAACTGTTACTAGTAAGATCTTGCGTTACACCCCCCGCACTAGGTAAGATAATATTTACATTTTGCACATTCAATTGGTTCTCACTTAGAACTATATTTTGTGTACTTCTGACAGGGACATCCCCCATCGACTGTATGCTATTAAAATTATAAGGATTCTGCATGTAATCGCTGTACAAGGAGGCTGGTTGCACCTCTGAAGCGGTTACGAATTGCAAAGGCGAGCTGTACAGGACGGGGAACGTGTGACCTTGAGTGTTGGGAACGTTCGTCAGAATATTTTGGGGTAGCGGAATGCTAGGTTGGTAGGATGGAAGAGAGGATATAATCGGTACCGGTTGTATGGAAGGAGGTAAGTTTGTGGATGTAACGGACATTTTCGACGGTGATAATTGTACGTTTGGTACCTCAGAGGTCGGTGGGCCGATTGGGGTGGACACCATCTGCAATACATGTCTCGTCAATAAAATAAAAACGAATTCACTTTATTTAAGTTTTTATCTTATTTTCCTGATATTTTTTTCCACTTCTAGGTCAATTAAAACACTATAATTCGAATGAAGGTCAATTTATTCGAATTATAGTGTTTTAATTGACCTAGACGTGGAAAAAAATATCAGGAAACTAAGATAAGTACAAAAAAGGTCACAAAAATACATATACTTTATTTAAGAAACTTTATTTAATTGCTAATTCCATACCTGTCCTAGATGAGCGAACAGTGGGGAATTAATAGTGTGTTGCGATGTAGGGGGCTGTAGTATAATACTGGATCTAGTGGCGTTTTCTATATTATGCTGAGTCAGCTTGATCTGTTGCTTCTTCTGCTCCTCTAATAACGGTTGTTTTTCAGGGGGTAGATGATGCTGCAAACATTTATCTTCGTTTTTAATAGGACTTCCTAATTTAATCGTTTAAGAACTCACATTTAAACTATCGGCTTCGCGTAGAACTTCCCTTTCTCTAAACAACTCCTCCTTCATTTGCGGTAAAAATTTGTTGATTCTATCCCAAGTCTGCGCCCAAAGTATATTCGGACCGTCGGGTCCCTCGAATACCTTCGCGGATTCCATTACGAGTAGCATGTTCTTCAAACTTTCCGGAATAGCTTCGTAGAGGAGATCGCTCCCTTCGGCGTGCATATACTTATCCATGTAGTCTAGAATGGTTAGCCATAATTTTCCGAATGTGTTTAGACTTAAAAGTGGCGTTAAATGATGTAAGAAAACCTGCAAATAATAATAATA
>SMLS01057717.1:0-10080 GCA_004785975.1 Popillia japonica
TATTTATTTTTAGTTGCAATTGCTGCATACATACAAAGCGCAAACTTCCGAATATTGCATCAGAGTACAGTTACAATTTTAATGTATTTGTTTTCATGGTACCATATAATTTGTGCAGATATTTGGGCAATTAATTATTGAAAATGTTTAGCACACTTTGTTCAACAATGATTGAAAGGTGCTTGAATCGGCCGCACCTTATTTATGTTTGAAAGTTGGTGCTTCTACAAGCTATACCGCAAGTAATCAGTAATAATCAGTACGTTCCTCTGTTTATTTTGATTTTCTACAGTTTCGTTTTCGTCTATTTAGCTTGTTATTTCACTTCTTTATTACCTACCAGAAAGGCATTTCTTATTGCCATCTTTTGCTGTTGCATATTGGTTATTAGTAAGCGATGAAGAAATCATAGTAGATTTGTACAAATGTAACATTATATACTTTTTGGTTAATAATGGTTTTTGTGGATCTGCACAACAAATTTATTATTTATTTATTGTTGAGATATATAATATTTTCGTTCGGGAACACACAACTTTGAAAAAATATGGGATTATTCCTATCCAAATTGCCACCAACAGTTTGAAGGAGAGTTTCCAAATATGGAATTTACATATGATTGCTTTGTAAAGCACGTTCGGCGTGTAATAGAGAGATTTCGCACAACAAGGAGAGTTTTAAAGGGAAAATCTACAGGACGTCCTACGATTATTACAGCTTGTTCTTATTCATTTTTTTTAATATTACGCGAATGATATACGATATTTACTCCCTCAGAGATGCTGGCATGCACAGCATCAGCTTAAATACAACAAATTGAAATCGGGAGATGCAAACGCCTTTCAAACATTTACATACACTTTGTATAAAATATTCTTCAAAAATTATAACTGCGCTATACATTTTCAATGAGCAATTTACCTAATAGCTACCTTAACTATATATACCACAGAATGTTATATAATTTCACATGAAAACCATTTCCCGTTATCGACCAGAAAAGACCTCAGGTGCATTAACCAAAATTAAAAAGGTAATACAATAGATTTAGCAATTTGCCGGTATAGGTCTTGTGGTGATACAAAGTGTAATAACGCCCGAATCGCGAACCATTCCAGACTATAATTTCCTAATTATCTCTTTAAAACTACTAATTTCATATAATATATCGCTATCGTTATGGCTGTCGCTTCGTGTATTGACAAGGGTATACTGTAATCGAAATGAACACAAGACTTATAAAACATGATACGTTCCTATCCATAATGTATTAGATAGTTATTGCTACGAATTGATTTATAGCATTATTTAACACCATGATTTCAAATATCTTGTTTTCATTTTAAGACCAAGGCCTTAACAATTGAGAAATTTTATATGAAAACCTTAAAATCTTACTTCATTTTATTTCGAAACTAACTTCAGTATGCATGAATTAATAATCGATATCATAAATCTGGTAACTTTTTAAATGCAAATACAAAAATGCAATGTAATGAAAACACTTACAGAGTGTATGAGGTCCAGTGCACGAGATTGGCAACGTTAGATGTAGTTTGGTAAGGCTGTAATATTCCCTTGATTGGATAGCTTATTACCTTTGACTTACCACGAGTTCTTGTAATGCTATGCAATTATGTATGTATACATATGTGGTCAATAAAATTATCTATCTATCTATTATGTTTAGTTGGCAAAAATGGTTATCAAATATCCATTATGTTAGCGTAGTTTGTATAAATAGTCTTTATAATTAAATTTCATGTATTGTAATCAATTCCACCATCGAATTTATAACGTTTTTCTTAGAAAAACTAAATACTGAGCATCAGTTAATGTATTAACCATATAATTATTAGAAAATTAAATACTGAAAATATAAGAAATTTATTTTTATAAAGTAATAAAGTTTTTACAAATAAGCTAAACCAGGAAAATAAGATCGCAATACATCAAAACAATATCAAATATCAATACAAGCAATACAATTGTAACAAGCAAAAGGTTTAACAAACCATACGGTTAAAATAAATTAACACGATTTTTAAAATGTCCACCATTTTGTTGCAAATATAAATTTATTAATCTTTTCTTCATCCAGCCAAGTCAAATCCCGTGAATTTACTGGCCAGCGATTGAAACTTCATCATATATCAGATCATATACGTATATAATTGAAGAGATTTTGAGCAATGATAAAATTATTTGTCAAAACTTTTGTACACGTAAATGTTGCAAAACTTGATTTTTTTAGGAATGTATACGCACTTTTTTTTTCTACACTTTTTATTTGTGCAACTTTTCTTACAGTGACAGCGCAGATAACCTTGAGTTTGAACCGGTTACTGAAAATTAACCAAAGGGAATTGGTTAGTTTACATACTAACCAACGAGTTAGTTATTATGTATTACTAGGAATATTAAGTTTAAAATTTATCCATTTACTGTCGATAGTTTGTAAACAAGCTAAAAACCCTGGTTAATTTGTATACTTTTCTTGAGGTTTGTACTTTGGCGGTAAATGTTGTATGGTTTGTAAACTAGCTGGATAGTATACGAGGCAACCAATACTGGCAGCTAATTTAGTTAAAAAAATATTTTCCATCAAAATAACTAGACATTTGGATAGTTTGTATACTATCCTGCTGGTTTATAAGCTAGCCAAGTTAACACTTTAACCGTAACACATACACCACAAAAGAAAAATAAAACTAATACAAGGGTAATAACATAACACTCTACGCAGTATTCGTTATCTATTTTCAGTAAATTATCAAGACAGATCAATTACATAGATTGGTATTATTTACAATATTATTATGATGTTTGCATAGAAAATTTACACAAAATAAGACAAATGGTTCCTATTACTTATGGAGTAAATGGAATTAGCGATATAATGTTATGTTGAAGAGAAAAATGCTGATGCTGTGCCGGCTTTTTATTATCGTGTCGCCTGTATTATAACTAGAGCTGGGGGATTGCTGCGGTATGCCAGGATAGTATTCAAGTAAACGCACGAATGCATGCGTGATTTTATTGCTTTACATGCATTCGCTATTTATATCATTTAGGTATGTCAGTTATGTGTACTGTATATAAATAACACACTTACCTTATTTACGATTATTATTGCATAGCGCCAAGTGGAGAAGACTGGTAGTAAGTTTGTAGCATTAGATACGTTTCCATATTTTTAGCGCTGAGCGATGTACGCCGTGATGAATAAATGTTTTTATATTTTGAGAAAGACCGCTCGACATCTACGGATGTAACACATGCACAATTAAAATAATCTTTATAGATAGAAACCGAATCTACACTTGCCCCATTACTAATTTGTTTTAATCTAGTAAAATCGAAATCATTGTTTATCACACTCTCGAACTTTTCTATTACATTCACATTTTTGTTGTCATTTACTGCGCACAGCTGTGCGTGTACATCGTCGGGTATTTGCAGTGACTCCGCTAACGATAATGCAGTATTGCGTGCTTGGGCACGTCCGTCATACTTATTAAATAGAGCTCAACGCAACACACGATCACATTGCCGGTTCACGACTAACTAAAGTGTTTCGCTGCATCGTGTTTATACGCAGATGCATATGCACTCCATACGGTCCTGCCGTACCGCAGACATCCTCAGCTCTAATTATAACATGATTATAACCTAAAAATATTATTAGATGTGTCATTTGATTGTGGCCGATTCAAACACCATGGGTTTGTTATTCACAACCACAGTAGTATTTTTCTGCTCGCTTTTCAACGAAATTAAACGTATTAATCTTGTATTGTGTTTAATTGAACTATTTTAATGACGAAGTGGCAACCTAATTAATTTATTAAAATAGAAACTTGCGTTGTACAATTGTCTGCAATGCATTAATTTGTCCATTTTAAACTGAACATAGGGCATGTTAACGTTATATGGTGGTTATATGTTCAGAGATAACGCAACCTCACGGCATGTGACTTGTTTTTTTTTGTATACATATAATAGCATAAATTAGATGTACACATTTAATAGATAGTATTGTATTTCTACTTAATGTCATTATATCTAAAATAGATAGCGCTGCAGATGTTTTTCGTTTAATCTTTATCGTGCATCTAAAGGTGAAATTAATGTTATTCTTTTATTATAATTAATAAATACGCATGCATATTATTTTGGCTATTTATTTAACGTTAAATGAGTTGCAATGAAATTATCCCTGTAAATTACTGTAATGCTCACTTTTAACATACATATTATTAGCTGCTATTGGTCGGATATAACATCAACAATAAATTTTATCATGAAGCCCTTTAAGGTGGTACATTATTTCGCAGTTCCCTGAAAAAAGGTCAGCCTCCACAAAAATACGAATTCTCCCGCAAGCTCGAAGCTGATATATATTTTTTGTATAAAAGTGTCTGGGAAAATCATTATACGTAAACCATCTAGAGGATACCCCGAACTTTCAAAGGTAAATGTCCGTAATGGAACGATCGATAAACAGGCGCCTCATTCACTGCGTTCCGTCGTTCTCTTCATTTTCACTCTTCTAGTTTTGTAATGTGTAATAACCCAAAGGGAATTCGTGGTAGTGCAAATTAATGAAAAAGCCGCAATGAACATTACATTTATAGGATATGTCTTAGATAAAGAGGAAATTTCATTTGTTACCTTAGCAGTTAAATATAGTGAATAGCGATGGGTGCTTTGAACGTAGTTTAACATATACATATATATGTACAGTCTGTTTGAAATTAAATGCGCATCGAGGATATTGTGTGCAGTTACCCAGTTCGCGGTGCTGTATTGTGGGTGATCTATACTTTTTCATACATAGTGATTCGATATATGATATTATTTAAAATTAGACATACGAATACATTTCATATGTATAATTTATTATAAATTTGTGTTAGTATAGCAAAAATAAATTAAGAGAAGGGTAATTATTGTTTTTGGATTATAAATTTTGTTTAAGAATTA
This sequence comes from Popillia japonica, assembly GCA_004785975.1. NCBI lineage: Eukaryota > Metazoa > Arthropoda > Insecta > Coleoptera > Scarabaeidae > Popillia > Popillia japonica. The sequence continues at coordinate 4,987 of SMLS01057717.1, forward strand.
AGCCTGGAATTTGAAAACTCCAGGAAGTAAAGGCGTCGCACCGGTAAAATGGCAACTACTATCATACTCGTAATACATATGATATTTATAATATAATCTTGTCTGTAGTCTCATTATTATATTTCAAATACTACGTAATAGCGTTGATTTGTAATACATTTGATTATCGTAACGACCGAAGAGAGCATTATAGAGCTTCTCCGAGGGACAACGTGTGTTATTATTTATCATTATTAAAATTAAACACTGTATCTGTTAAGAGATAGTGATCTCCTAGAGTAGCTTGCTTAAAGGCGGAATGGTATTGTATTATAAAATCAGCATACGGATATTTGAATTGGGAATCGACGACACGTCATCCCTTAAAATCTAAAGTACCTAAATAGTTGCTCCTTTCTGGTTACACACAAAAATATGCTTGCGTAGCATTTTCATATTATATATTGCATGATCCGCAATACAGATTTCACCGATCGCGGTAAATGTATGGCATGTCCCGAGCATAATATCCTCTGTTGGTGGAGTACAATTACTTTATCCGGGATATATCTGTACACGTCCGATATGCCCGCGCAAAAGACCAAGAGCAATATGTCCGTGACATGCGCAGTACGCTTGAAGCAGCTTCAAGATTGAACCGTTCGGAAGGGTTATGTGCGTGTGTTATATACCTATCATCTATGGTTATGTTGTTTTGGTTTATGGGTTTATCTACAAGTAAATGTCACTTTTGTACGTGAAGTTGCTGCAATTGCAATGTAATCCACGGCCTCTTACGTTCTAGGCTCGAATCACGCGGAATATTATCGTTCGCGGTACAAAATAACCGCGGATATGCTCCGAGCATATTCACCATAACAAATGCGCATTTCATACATTTCACACATCCATGATATACTCGCAATATGCCCAAGATGTGCCAGAGATTATTTCCGCGAACAAAGCTAATATCATTCCGCCTTTAAGCAAGCTACTCCAGAAGACCACTATCTCTTAACAACAAAAACTAATTTCTTCTATATACAGTCTGTCATATGAGATACCTCAACTATTGGTAGAGCTATTACAAAATGTTATCGAAGAAAAGTTGTTCTACATTTAATTTGCTGTTACACTTTATAGCCAAAAAAGCAATTGACAATCAAATATCCTATATGTAGCAACTATGTACATTCAAAATTTTAAATGGAATGTACCTACCCAAATTGTAGCGGTGAAACAAATGAAAACCATTTGTCAGTTTCCACTTCAAATATTTTTAATACTATCTTAAATACATAGGCAATTCAACATAAATACAACAAAGCACATCAACAAAGTAATGTTAACTTCGTAAGTTATCTAAGTTTAACATTTCAGTTCATCAATTTCGAGTTTTTGTTTGAAGTGACCTTCTTTATTTGTTATACATTCTCGTTTATTAAGTTTTGTCTCGCTTTTTGCAACATATGTGATGTTATTTGGCCACTATCCCAACTAATACGATTTTTAGGATAGTCTAAGTTAGTCCAAGTTGGGTACAATTAACATAAACTTGTTGTTTGAGAACACCCTATACAAAAAATCTAATATAGAGAGATCTGACGATGTTGCTGGCTAGATGGCTGATGGAGCCGCCATTTCCTATCTAGTTTGCAGGCAGAAATTTACTGTTATTTGACATTAAAGCTACAGCAATTATTTTTACCACATATCTTCCCAAAGCAATGTGTTCAATTCGCCTTTTTCACTTAGTTATTAATTTATATAATTAATTGATTAGAGATAACTATGGCATGCGTCATATCGTTATAAAGAGATTTTTTGTGCAGGTTTAGAATACGTAATAAAATTGGGTAGGTTCCATTTACAATTTTGAATGTAATTGCCACATCTAAAATATTTCATGCGCAATTGTGAAAATAGCAAATTAAATGTAGAACTACATAGTTCTCCTCTATAACATTTTGTCATACATCTAACAATAGTTGTATCTGCTATGACAGTTATAATCAAACAGACTGTATATAGAAAAATTAGTTTTTGTTGTTGTCCGAGTCAAGCTCTCTTGACTCAGACTTAAGTTAAAAATATTTTAAAACAATAAAATTAATACTAAAAATCCAAATATTAACATTTCAGAATGTATTAGCAGTAGATTTCCTAAACTTTCTAACTAATACTTATAATTAGAAGGGAGGTAGATTTTGTGAAAAACCATGTACGCTGCTCAATGATGTTCTAACCAATGTAACGTAGATACAAGCAATTGTTAATGTACATGTGTTTGATTGTTGTTGCTTATATTTCATCATATTTGGTTTTCATGATTTCCAAAATTTCTAATATAAATTTTTCAACTAAGAGCGCTAGATTCGCGTTAGAGTTATTCTAGGTCCATTAAGTCATGCTGCAAAAGGACCAATTTTGTATTCTTTAGTTTAGCGTGGCTACTATATATGATAATGAATGAATGATGATAATGAATGGTTTAAAATAATTAATGGAATAAAATCTAAAGCTGTTGGTGCTGACGGTGTAAATATTAAATTGATCAAGCTTTGCTGTCCAACGATTATTCCAATATTAACTTATTTAATCTAATACTCCTAATAACTTATTTGATCAACATTTGCATAGAACAATCAGTTTTTTCTGAACAACACTGGAAACTGTCTCGAGTCATGCCTTTACCAAACTGTAATGCACCTTCACACTATTCCGAGTTACTTCGTATTAGTATCTTGCCGTGTTTGTCGAAAATATTAGAAAATATTTTAGCAGCCCAATTGCGTCAACATTTGATAAATAATCACATCTTACCAGCTACATAATCTGGCTTTAGACGAGGATTTAGTTGCACCACTGCTTTGGCCCACTTGGTTGATGATGTAATAACTGCTTTAGAGAATAATAAAATTGTTGTGATGGTAGCAATCGATTTTTCGAAAATATTTGACACGATTGATCACAAATTACTACTTAATATCCTTCATTATATAGGTCTTTCAGATGATGCCGTTGAAATGATTAAAAGTTATTTGGCAAATAAGAAACAATTGGTGTTTCTGCGTGATCGGCTGTCAGATGCGCGGGAAGTTGGGTGTGGTGTGCCGCAGGGATCGGTATTCGGCCCATTGATGTATATAATTTGTACCACCTACTTAAATGAGCAGCTACAGTATTGTCAGGGTCATTACTATGCTGATGACACTTTGCTGTATTTGGCATTTGATCCTGCGGACATTCATTTAGCTAATAGAGAGATCAATGACGATGTTGAAAAATTAGTCGCCTTGGCTGAACAACATTATTTAAAAATTAACGCGAAAAAGTCTTCAGTTATTTGTTTCTCCAGAAAAGCCCATGAGGCTTATGTAAACTTACTATCAGTGGAAATATTATACGTGGAGAACAATTACAAAGGCAAGATGTTGTGAAGGTCTTAGGTCTGACATTGGATACATCACTGAGATTTCGTACGCATACATATATCTACCGTGATTAGGAAGTCCTTTAGTGTAGGTACTGAAATTATTACATACATGGGAAGATGCATTAATTGGTAACGGATTTGAGACTTCTCCTTACTACCTCATTAAATTTGTCTAACTTTGATTATTGTGATGTTGTCTATTGTTTATAAGTCAACGCTTTCAAAATTCTTGTTTAAGTTTGTTTATTGAGTCCGTATATTCAGCATATTACCAGCTCTTTGTGCAGGTCTGGTTAGCTAAAAATGAAATATCGGCAAGCATGTCATATGACATGTTTCTTACAAACGGTGCTTCAGGAGAGAAGTCCACCTTACCTATACAAGAAGATACACTACCGTAGAGATATCTATAATATTAATGCACAACATAGACACTTCATAGAAACACGTTAATTTAAAACTGAGCTGTTTCGTCGTTTATTTAGTTATAACATTGCTAAGGTTTATAATAGGTTTTCGTGCGACTATAAGCGATTGGCGTTGCATGATTTTAAATTAAACACATGTTATTCCAACAGCAAAACTCTATTAGGTAGAAATTGATTGTTCTTATTTAGTTTTAGCTGCAAATGGGTTTTCATTTTGTTTATGTATTTCTAGTTGACAGACATCAAACATTACAATGTTACTACTGCTGATGGGTCGAGGCTGAAAACCAGTTGCTGGTTATACCAGTTGCTGACGTCTCGACCATTTAATCCATCTGCATTTTTTTGTTGATATAGGTAATATGTATTATCTACTTATATTATGTAGAAATTGTTAAGTTTGGATTAATAAAAATCATTATTATTATTATTATATTACTACAATTTTTTTTCGGGTTTTATAGGCAAACTAATTTTTATTTAATGGAACATTATAGGTAGTATTAGTTACATGAATGGAGAAATTGCTTAACAATAGGTACACACGACAGTTAAACGACCATAGGCTACAACGATTGTGAAATATTCAAAATAAATGATAGTAAAGATTAATACAGGTAAATAGAAAGATGACTAGGAAGCTAGAAAAATTACAATTGTTTCATTTTAGATAAAGCCATAGGTACTTTCATTTTTTTCTTACGTTCTTTTAACATCTTACAATCTCAGAGATTCCTCATTAGATCCGTCAAAAATGATACAACAAAAGTAATTTCTTTCTTGATTAAATAAGACATAAAAATACTGTAATCCAGTTTTTTCAAAATATAAAAGGTATACATATGTACTATCCATTTCTGCGCATGGATGCAGGGAAGCATTGTTATCGTTAGCGCATAATTCTGTAAAAGCAGTACTGTGAATGTGCTCAGCGTTGTGGAATGTTTTCATCGTACTATTAAATTTTACAGTTCACTACGGCTGATAAGTAAATATGAAACAATTTGGAGATAGCTACTAGCATAAATAACTGGATACTACTGTATTGTAAATCAAAAATACACAATTGTCCATTGTTTTGTGGAGATCAATCCGTTGGAACTGACATTTTAGCTAATTAATTTGTCAAATTCATAACTAATATTTTAATATAAGCCTTATAGATTATTAGTATGAACATAATAGTATAGAAGGTAAAAGCATCACATTTGCCTTAGTTGATATGTCAATCAGAAAAATAATGCTGTTCTG
>SMLS01057720.1:0-15683 GCA_004785975.1 Popillia japonica
TTTTTTGGACGGTACGTCATTTCAATGTTGTACTTTGCTATACGTTGCTTTGAAAATATGTTAATTCATAAATAATCAACGATATATTAATATAAGTCTCGTTGTCCAATTGAACAGTATTACTTGCAAACAGGAAGTTTACTGAATGATATTATGTATTAATCTAAGTAATTGTTGAGTGAGTACAGAAAGCGAAACCGCCAAAAAAGAACAACACTAACAACTAGAAGAAAGCACTGGAGGATATATGTACGTCAGAACAAGGACCTGATCATAGTACGAGCTGATAAAGGTAATGCAACGGTGGTCATGGATCGTGAAGATTATAACGGGAAGATTCAGACACTACTGGACCCGGTCCACTACAAGAAACTAAACAAAGACCCAACTACGAAGGTAGAAAAGCAAAGGAGGGACGCTATTAAAAAATCATCAATCCCGATAGAAGAGTAAAAAAGACTGTTACCATCAGAAAGTCGACCACGAAGACTGTACGGACTACCGAAGATACATAAATCTGGAAATCCTCTTAGACCAATCGTTAGCACATGTGGCTCACCTACCTACGAATTAGCCAAATATCTCGTAAAACAGCTTTCGCAATATACCGGGAATACCGAAAGCTTCGTGAAGAACTCTGAACATTTTATCGAGATTTTACAACAACATGAAATAACCAAGGAAGATATATTAGTATCCTTTGACGTAGAATCACTATTTACCAACGTACCAGTGGAAGAAACACTACAGATCACCAGGCAACAACTAATACCAAAAGGGTTACAACCCGATTTTATTGACTTGGCGAGACTCTTCCTTACCTCAACCTACTTCCTGTGGAACGAATAATTCTACGAACAAGCGAGTGGTGCTGCAATGGGATCTCCTCTATCACCTGTCATCGCCAACATCTTCATGGAAGCATTCGAACAAGAGGCAATTGAATCTAGTAAAATGAAACCTAAATGCTGGTACAGATTGTGTAGATAACACCTTTGTCATATGGCCGCACGGACGGAAAGCACTAGATGAATTCATGGAACATATCAACAGGAAACACTTAAACATCAACTTCACCATGGAAATCGAAGAAGATGGTACCTTACCCTTCCTAGACGTCCTAGTGCAACATACCGACAGCAGTAGATTAGGCCACAGTGTATATCGTAAGAAGACACAAACAGATCGGTATTATGTGGCATTGAAAATACACAATAAATTACCGAATCATATTAAGGTAATAAAAAACTTGCACTCCTTTAGACAGGCATGCAAACGATTGCTCCTTCAGATAGAGCCTTATTCATTACAAGAGTATTTTGATTATATTACTTAATTTTCTTTTTTTTTTACTTATAAAAATAAGCAAGTAAATCCAAATGGAAATCTATCCAGAGCATGATTAGCAACATTATGAGTCACAAGGAGGCGGAAGAAAGAGCAAGGCAAAGAGACAGAGCTAGATAGCCCGCCGCGCCGGTCGCACCTGATGTAATGTCTTCCTGACGGTTCTGGGTGTGTTCCGAATTTTTGAAATGCAGGAGTTTTTGGTGGGTAAACAGTACATTGCATAGTACTGGAGTCCCACACTCCGTTCGTAATGAATTTCCTCCTGGCCGATATTATTATTATTAATATATGTATTTTTATGACCTTTTAACTTATCTTATTATCCAGATAGTTTTCCACTTGTTAGGTCAATGATAACACTTGCAATTCTAACAAAAGGCAAATTTATTCCAAAACCTTTACAAAATTTATAATCTGGTTTTCGTAACAACTTCTTCAGTGGAATAAAATTGACATTTATTTAGTGTCAAATTATAAATAAATAACTAGCCATGCCTATCAACAAAATTATCTACAGACAAAGAAATTCAGTGATATATAGGATTATGTTTACAATATATTGGACAATTTAAGATATTTTGAAAAGTAAATTTATAATCATAACACTAATGTTCCTTATATCAATGTATTTTTTTGTCAAGCCCTAACAATTCTGTTCGAGGACTAGGGAAAAACATGGCAAAAAAACCTAGTCAAGAGCTTAATTTTATAAAATTCAGGCGTGATTAGGTGATTACATTATTATAAATAATCATTATTTATAATTTGACACTAAATAAATGTCAATTTTATTCCACTGAAGAAGTTGTTACGAAAACCAGATTATAAATTTTGTAAAGGTTTTGGAATAAATTTGACTTTTGTTAGAATTGCAAGTGTTATCATTGACCTAACATGTGGAAAAACTATCTGGATAATAAGATTATTCTTATTATATCTTATTTTTCTCATTTAATGGTTATCTATAGTTAGCTTTCTATTGACGTTTGCTTTGTTACCTATTCTCTTGTGTTTTTTTATTTGTAAAGACGTATGTAGAGATCACAGAGCAATAAACTGTTTCTTATTCTTATATTATACAGGGTGTCTACTGAATAGTCTATGAAAATAAAACAGGTTAAAGCTAATGGCATCGACCTAAATTCCAAAAAATGAATACTTTATGTCCACGCAGTGAGAAAATAATATTTTCCAATCTCACTCCGGCCCTGCTGTTGGAGCGCAACGCATAAATGGATGGGCAACACAGGCAGATCGTTGAGTCATTCACAGGCATTCGTTGTCTTTATGTGTACATTATGGCAAGTTATACAATTATTCAGTGCATGGACATAATTTTAATGTACGGTGAAACAGGACAAAATCTTTAACTGCACCCGTATTACGTACAGAAAATCCATCGTCTATCAGACAATGATTTCCCTTCGACGGGTTACCTGTTGTGAATGGTTTCGTCAAACAGAAACTCGTCTTCCAAATCTTCGATCTGTGATCCTGCATACCGATGAATACTGCTTCACAAAAAATGGTATGCTGAATTACCATAATATTTATCACTGGGCGGATAAAAACCCACAAGATATCCATCAGAGTTCATCCCAACATAGGACATAAATAAATGTATGGGTCGGAATATTGGGCCATCATTTATTTGGGCCACATGTACTTCTCGAAAAATTAAATGCTGTAGATCATTTATATTGTCTGCAAAATACGTTACCCGATTGCTTGGATGACATACCACTACATGGACGACGGCAAATGTAGTTCATGCACGATGGGGCACCTCCACATGTTGCCCGATTTGTATGGGAACATTTACACATTGGATAGGCCGAGAAGGCACGATTCTGTGGCCAGCACGAAGTCCCGATTTGAATCTGTGGAACTTTTTCCTGTGAGAATACATGAAAAACTTTGTTTATGATCGTCGACGGAAAATTTCAGACGTCGGGGCTCTTCGAAACTGTGTTGTTACAGCGGCCCAGCTTATGATAAGTTTTGCCGTCGCACAGAAGCGTGCATCCGGAGCTCGTGGTAGTAATTGTGGCCATTCTCACTCTAAGTTTTTGTCTTGTTTCTCATCAAACAGTCCTTTTCAAGACTACCATGAATTATTGGAAAAGAAAAAACTATTAACTACGAACGCGATCTCAAATAGTAAATTATTATTTACCAGATCATTAGGTAATAATATGTGGTTGTACTCTAATATTGAAAGTTTCTGTAATGAAAAAAACAAAAACACCTGATTCCTGCGAAAAAAACAGATCTAAATGAATAAAATCTGTAGTAAATGTGTGACCTTGTTATAAAGAGAATATTTCTGAAAAGACCACATGTAGAAGTCATAGAGCAGCAAAGCTGCTTTGTAAAGAAATGCATTCATAGAGTACAATAAGCATTTATTTACATATCATTCAACTTGATCAAAAATATCTGTTTATGTCTATTACAAATTTTTCCAGCGTCCCTTTTTTTCTTGTACACACGTGTCAGAACCGGATTCAACAAAATTTGCTAATTATTAAAGGAATTTGTTTATGATCGTAATTTTTTTAGATTTACCTTTCTTGTGATATTAGTTCTATACTGTTTATTTTTCCGATACTATTCATTTGACACCCTGTATATTGATTTCTATTATACATATGTACCTCCATCTGCAAATCCTGCTTCGTATAAATACTGTGGTATTTGAGTAGTTTTTCCTGAACCAGTTTCACCTTCTATTATGAGTACTTGATATTTTTTTACTGCTTCGATAATATCATTTCTAAAACGAAATACCGGTAAACTTCTTTTCGTTTCTTCTAGGTTCATTCGACTCATTTGCAATTCTGTTAACTTTGGTTCATTACTATCAGTGGGCTTAGTTCCTAAAAACAAAACCTAAATTAACCGACACTAACAGGAAAAAGGGAGCTTTAAATATTACCAACTTAGACAAGCTATATAATCATTTTAATTTACAATTATGGTCGATATTAAGTAATCCTACTGTAGTCAATGACGAGCATACAATTGACGATGTGTCTACAAAATATGTAAATATGCAAAAACTCACAGTACAATAGCCAAAATATCAGAATTGTAAGCGTTTGGCATTTTGTTAGTGAACTAGAATTTTATTTAAATACAGTTAATACCTAAGTTTGTTCCAGCTTTCATGTGATTATACAAAAAACAAACAAATTTCAGACATGTGATACTGCTCAAAAGACAATTAAACTCTCTTTAAAATAACGTGACGCTCATTTACTAGAATTGCGCTGAGCAGGATACTGTTATTTATTCTAAAATCGGGCTAAACATGCTTCTTTCTAAATGTGTTTTTCCATAGTTCCGTATTTTGTAAAATAGTTAAATTCGATTAATAGAAAATTGTTAATAAATGAACGACGACAGAAAAAATATATAAATATATAAAAGATGGAATCCAGAATAGTTTTCAATGACAGCTTCTTTATCTTGGATAACCGCTTATAGCTGTGTTGTCATTATGGATTCGCAAAGTTTGATTAATGTGTTCAGAACGCACTCTGGCTCGTATGATATAGGCTTTCCCTTTTTTAAACAACTACGTCACTACAAATTTTTTACGTCGTTTTGCGGCCGATTTAATCTGATTTGTATCGTTTAAAGTGCCGTTTTTCCTACTTGCCAATGAATTAGAAACTTTCATTAGTACTTGACTTAACTTTGATAAGTATTTAAGAGCTTTAGATGGTATTTTACGCCCCCATATTGAAGATATCAGTACACCAGAATGTATGTATATACAGGGTTTCCACGGCCGAGTGGGACATAGAGAGAATACATATAATCGGTTTTCAGTGAATATTATCTCCTAAATAGTACTTCATCCAAATTTAAGTGGCGTTTATTATAACTGGGCTAAGAATGAACATTACCACAATGATAGTACAAAGAAAGTCGTTTTAATAAAGCCAAAAAAATTGGCCGCTTGCAGTATCTTCCCTGTCAAAAGCCTTATTAGGAATTCACGTGCAATAGATTTAAAAATAATAATTATCTGGCTTTATTAAAATGACTTTCTTTGTACTATGATTGTAGAAATGTTCAATCTTAGCCCAGTTATAATACGCGGCACTTAAATTTCGATAAAGTAGTATTATGGAGAAAATATTCACCGAAAACTCATTTGTATTCTGTATTCTCCCTATGTCCTCGTCCGCCGTGGAAACCCTGTATATATACCTTTATGCAGGATGATGCGCCATGACACAAAACAAAATCAGGGAGTAACTTCCTCAGAGGACACAATATTCCACTTTTTCCTTGATGTGGGAACTCGGGAGATCTTAATCCGATCGAGAATTGCCGGGCACTGTTGTAAGTCAAGGTGAAGCAATCAAACATCCCAAATTTAACAATTGTCAAAGAAAGAATTGTGGATATATGGCTTAATGATACGCAAACTAAAGTCACAATTAATAGTTGTATTGAACGTATGTCTCGGCGAGTACTAGAAGTATGAAAAGTTAAAGGTGGAAACACAAGATATCGATAAAATTAGTGCAATGTGGTAGTATAATAGTGTACACTATCTTAATAAAATTATTTATACCAAAGAATTACTTTTTGTGTCTTATTTGGACTAAAATAATTAAGTGTTTCTAGAGTTTCTAATTCATTGTCCACCTACTGTATATACCACTAGCAATACTGAACATTTTCTTCATATTCTTCCGTTTGCAATTTCAGTTCCATAAAAAAAAGAATTGCATTTGTTTCTGTTTTAAGTAGAAGTGAAAATGCTAACACAAAATACAGCAGATATTATCAGAAACAGAAGAAAACTGTTTAATTTCTTTGTCAATCGCATGATACAACGTATTTGAGCATTGAGTCTTTTTGAAGCACATTGTACATTCAGTTACATAATATTTTTTATATATAGTGAAACCTGTATAAAAACGACCATGCTGCGTTCCAAACAAAATCGATGGCTTCGAGGGGTGATCGCGTTAGACAGCGTCTTCCAAATGCATATACAGTACATATTTTTACATTAAACTCTAATAATTATAGAAAACGAGTCAAAACAATTCAATTCATTCGTTTTAACGCATATGGCCTGATTCGCTGCTCAAGCTTCGAGTGATATCACCCAGTCCGGTGAATCTTAGTTACAATCTACAATGTCAGTTTTAATTTTTCAAAACAATATTTATTTACCTGGTATTTGAAGAGCTTGTATAAATTCAATTTGATCTTCTATTAACAAATCGTACTGATTTTCGCTGGTGGGTATTTTGTTTTTTGCTCCGAATGAAAATACTGCGGATGTCATTTGTTCTTTCTCCCATTTTTTCTGCTCTGATTGAGGAAGTTTTTCTAGTTCATCCACTTCGATATAATCAGCAGTTTCGCCTTTCCCTAAATCCCTAGGCATATGATACCTTTGCACTTTTTCTAACTCCCTTGCTTTCTCATGCTCCTGTGCCAATTTAAGTAACTCCTTTTTACTCTGCCTTTGCTTTCGTTCTCTAGTCGTCAAACTGAAACAAGAAGTCATTAATGCAGATCCACAGCGATTATATCATAAGTGTTAGATATTAATATAAATTGAAATGTTTATTAAAACATTATACACTAAATCGATCAAAATTGTCATTCTTCCATTACAACGCTTTCATTTACGATACGACACTGAGGTAGGTCAACATAGGGACACCAGCAGAATATTTTTAACAGCTTTTTAAGTTATAAATACCTATTAATATGAATGAAAAATGTACTTCTACCACGTAAAGCTTAGTTTAGATATAGTGCTCGATATGTTTATAAGGATATAGACTCTTGGAAATAATTGATGAGCAAACACTGAAGGCGCAATAAAATTTGGTATCGAAGTAATACTAAACTAGTATAACTTACTCTTGCGGAGAGCGTCGTAACCCTGTTGGGATGAGATGCATCAATAATGAGAGTATCCCCGCGAGCGGCGCGTACCATCGCTACATAACGGGGCACGGAGTCAATAAGTCGTCGTATGGCAGCGAGAGGGATGGCTAACCAAGCCTCCCCCACTTGCCTCCATAGCTGCTCAACGTTAGCCGAAAAAGCCAGATAGCGTTGAAGTCTCCGGATTCAGATCCGGAGAGCGAGCTGGGCATGGAAACATCCGCATCCAGTACTCTTCCACAAACGCCTGTACAACACGCGCGACGTGCGGTTGAGCGTTGTCGTACATGTACAGTAGACATGGGTGCCGCCGAACATAGGGAAGCGCAACGGGCCGTAGCACCTCATTTACGTATCGGCGACCCGTCTTCGGCTGCTGTACAGGCAGCAGACGTGTACGTCCTCCTTATGTAACAGCATCCCATACCATAATACCCTGCTGGCGGTGAATATGGTGTGGTTAGTCAGAAGGGCGCCGTCCTCACATGCTGGGGACGCGCGGGGCCGTCCCGCTCGCGGCTGAAGGCGCGTACGTGGTACCTCACTCCATTCTCGCCATGCCCGTTGCACAGCCGGCAACGATCAATCGAGATGGCGCGCGATCTCATAGAACAACACACCCGCCATGTGCATCCCCGCAAACATTCTTCGCTCAAACCTCGCTTAAGTAGAGAGATCCATTCGCCATTATGCAGGGAATACAACAACATACTGAACTTTCACACCGCACTAACAACCATCGGTTTCTCCCACCGCACCGCGGCGATAGCAAAAGTTGAAACTCGCTGCATAGACTCCTCTATTGGAAACTTTCCGGGAGCTCAATGAACAATGCTCTTCGACACTTGCACAAATTAGGATTTCTTACGCTTCTTGTTCTTCTGCGACAACACGGCGTCGTTTACTATGCCGTGAATTAACGCAACCGTCTGTATGAAATTTATTAACAATCTTATGGACAGCTGGCACAGAAGAAGGTGGCGAACGTTTTTCGAATGCTGCTACAAATATATTTTGTACATCTTGATATGAATTATTCCCGCGTGCCATAATACAATCTGTATTTTTTCTTGAACAGTTAAAGGCACTTTATTTTAGTTGTTCTCAGAGTTTGTCCAAACAAAATACCTCACGCTACAAACAGCGAGCGCTGAATATTCCTTGCCTCTCTCGCATAGTACGCGAGGTACCCCACTATATTGCCGATAGCTCCAGCAAACACAACGTCATTTACTCGACCGTTAAACATGGCATTATTAAAAAATATAGTAAATTTTATTTTTGAAAAATTTGAAGAACTTATTGAGATCAAACTGAACAGCTAAAGATATAAGCAGTAAAGCCAACATTCTGGAAGTCATAAACTTTGTTGCAGACAACTGGAGGGATATTAATAGCAAAAACAATAACAAATTGTTTTGCTTATTGTAATTTTAAAGTAAACTCGCAAAGCTTGAGTGAAAGCCCCCTTAAGAAGGGGTGAAGATATCAACGACGACATTGCGATGAAAGAGACGGGAATACAAAATGATGAAATGAAAGCACGCCTACGAGAAGTCGAAAATCTTGGTTCTGACAGCGAAGGAGAAATCTAGTCTACGCCCGTTTCTTTGCCAGAAGCACAAAATTCCATCAAGAAGTTAAGACAATATTTTTTACAGAAAGAGAATAAGGGAAGTCCTTTGGATGTCCTTATCACATGCTCCAATTTTGTTAATGCTGAGTCAATAACGAAAAGAAAGCAAAATACTCTTGACCCTTCTTTGCTAAATAAGATGACTTAATTTTTGTTACGTTGTAGTCGCTGCTTTTTTACGTACGTATACCTAATGATGTATGTTGTACATGCTTTGTATAATGCCTGCTCTTCACGTTGGCAAATATATGTGCCAATAGTTGTTGCCAATACGTGCGGCCAACATGTAGAAGGGGGTTTATGGTCACTTTGGTAGGTGTTATAGTGTTGGCGTAGATGTTGGGGCGAGATCCGTGTCATGTCGGTCTTTCAATGCAGATCAAAGGGTTTTAGTGGCGTGTAGGTAGAATGCTGGCCGCCGCGTCCACACGTTAGCCACGTGTGTGCCACAACATTGGCACATGTATTGGCCAACGTGAAGGGCAGGCTTTATGTTATTTAATAAAACATAGATTTTATAATATTAACTTTTATTAATATGTCTCTGACATTTATGACATATGTCAATTCATCATAATCTGACACACATGTTGCCATACAACATCTTCCCTTTTTTTACATAGGAACTAAAAACTAATTTAATTGTAAACTAAACATGAACATGATAAAACTTAAGTTAATACATAATCATTATATTTTTGTGGAAATTTGATGGTTCTTTTTGGTTTAGTTAACTCGACAAACTCTTCCTTTGACTTCTGCTGTTGAGGTGGTTGATTATTTGTTTCGAATTTTGTGTATGTACTGATTGGTTTAATGTGTTCTCTGTTTGTTCTATACTCTTTGTTGTTTACTTGGACTATATATGATCTGTCTTTTATTCTTTCCGTGACTACTCCTTTATCCCATGTCTTTGAGGTCGGATCTATCTTGGTAAATATGGTTTGGTACGTATCAAAACTTTCATCATCTTGTTGGTTACATAGATTAAACATAGCTCTATTATGTTTTATTTGTTTTCGCTAATATTCTCTTCTCTATGACTTCCAAAACATTTTCCACTGATATTTTTTCTGCATTGGTTAACTGAAAATTATCATACTTCTTTAGAGCTTTTGATCCAATTGCTGATAACAAGTAATTTATTTTCCTTTCATTATCTTGGGCAGGCCATGACTTCATATCACTAGCTGTATAGAATATTTCCCATCCCATTTTAAAATTTTCATAATTTTCTACCATATTCTCTCCTTCCACATCTAACGGTTGTGGCCAGGGTGCATTAATTCCTTTATTACTGTTACCATTTCTTTGGCGTATTTGTAGCTCTTGCATTGCTTTCATTTGCTCATTAAGCAACGATATACTCTCTGATTGCTTAATTATTAATTCCAACAACTTAGGATCCATTTTTTCTATTTCAGTTTCCTTTCCCACTTTTTTCATAACGTTAACTATACTTTTTTTCTATACTCTGTCTGTCTATATTTAATATTTAGGTACTTCCAATATTATTTCTATTCTGCCGACTTTATTTCACCTGACACCATGTTATGGTATTTAATAGTTTTTATAATACATATTAACTTTTATTAATATGTCTCTGACATTTATGACATATGTCAATTCATCATAATCTGACACACACACCGTGTTGCCATACAACACACACATAACCCCATAATCTATATCATGATCTAAGATATCACTGAACACCACAATATTAAATGTATAAATATGTTTGTAAGTAAACCAGTCAATGCATTGCGATGTTTTTAATTGGGTTTATTCATGATCTCCGATTTATTGCGACCTTCGGATTAGAGGCACAAAATACTTTCCTCACTTTTGTCCCTATTATGCGGAAGCGACTGTATATAATGAGACTCTTTATTCACATTTATGATGTACTGCTATTTCAGTAAACCAAAATTAATGGAAATTTTGAAACTATTTTAGAAGACAGAGTACACCAAAAGTTTTAAACATAAGTTAAAACAAGATCCCATTAAAATATACACAATATGTTTCATGTAGTACAACTACAAAAATTAATATAATAATAACTGAACTCACATATCATCATTAAAGAGGTACTCGTCATCTTGAATATCAGCCTCCAACTCCTGAAGTTTGTCGTCCTTACGTTTCTCCAAGTATTTTCTTCGTGATTGTACACGCAAAGCTGGTACCATCTTCTCTCTATCTTCATTTTCTAATTTAAGTTTCTTTGCTGCTTTTTCATAAACACTTTTATCGGACACGTGTATAATTTTTGATCCATCTCGTTTCTTCAATCTTTCTGCAAATTCATCCCTTTCTTTGATGTCTCTCAATCGGGCTTCTTCAGCACTGTCTATGCTATTTGAGTCCGAATCACTTTCATCCATTCTGCTGAAATTACAATTATAGTTTGTTTGGAATTGCAAGTTGCCTCATTAGAACATATTTATTACCTGCCACTATAATGACTAATATAATATAGATACTAATAAATATATAATTCCTGAAACTAACTTTTAACTAATAAATATTTTGCAATTCAGATTCACATATCACACATTTATATCATATATTTAATAATAAAATGTGATAAAATTTGAACTCAAGATACAGTTTTGGTTGGTATATAAACAAATATAATAGGTTAGAGTTGTTTAAAATGACAGGTGATGACAGTGTAGAGGAAAATTTTAGTGAAATATCAGCGTCAACCAAAGTAGTTCGATGGTATCGGTAGGATTTGGGTAGGTTTTGTTTTCACCGGTGGATCCGCCGGTGGAATTGATGTTCCCAAAAGGGTTCTTATGTATTGCTCTTAGATATTACTACTACTACTAATGTATATGATCTAAGGTATTGCTGTTACAACAAACTTCGTTCTTTTATTAGGTGTATTCTTTCGTACTGAACGAAGTGAATATATTCACTTATAGTGAATATGTTCAATTTGACGATGTTCTTTCGAAGTCGTTCAGTTCCCCCACCTTTCCCTAAATAACTGATTGCATTCACTTTATGTGATCGTACAATTTCGTTAGATCACAACAATCACATTTATATTTGCATTTTGCCGCCTATAATCCTAACCTCAAACAAGCAAATTGGACCAATATACAGGGTCGGGCACCACATTCCCGTCGGTTTATAAACGAGAAACGGTAAAGTATTTTAAAAATCTTTTTACTAAAGGTTGTGTAGGTTCATTAGGAGCACATTTTAAAATTATTTGGAAATATACAGGCTGATCCAAAAAAAGTTGCGTACCAAAGTTATGAAAATTTAAACGGAACCTCCTGTATATTCGTGTATATTTTGATACTGTAGGGGTAAATAAAGGCTACTTACTGTTATATTCCCTATACCTAACTCAACCGGTTTTCGAGATATTTTAATATTTTTGAAAGTGTAGATAAAAATTAAAGAGGCATTTCTGTTTTACATGATTGAGCTAAATATTTTAAATTGTGTTTATTGTTTATTCAAAGGATTAAACTTTATAACTAATTAAAGTTGATATCTAGAAATTATGTAGTGTTTAAAAACAAGATTTCTTTTTGGTTGAATGTTATAGGCAAGTAATTCTCTTATGTTAAATGGAACACCCTGTATTTATGACCACATTTAGATTCTAATTTCAATTTTTTTTAAAACTGTACTAGGGTTCCCTATACCCATCTCTTCTAGTTTTTTAGTAATTTATAGTTTTTAATTCTAAACATTAATTTCCTACCATTTAATTCTCAAAAGTAGGTTTTGATGGAAACAAATGGCTAAATACCTATTAAACTAATCGTTTGATTGGTTTCGTTTCACAATAATGAAAAAACCTCTTAACTTAGTAAATAAAACTTTATTAAACAAATAACATTAAACAGTAAAAAAAACTAGTATTTTAACAAATGCTCGAAATGATGTCCATCAGTTTTAAGGCATAAACGAATTTTCTCTTGAAAAGACTGCTTCACTTTTGTTAAAATTTTTGGTGCTATAGAACGAAACACTATTCTTGTTCGTTCTCTCATAAAGTCAGGTGTAGTTGGTGGTATACCGTACACTCTATCTTTAATATACCCCCAGGAGGCTTAGGTCTGCGGATCTTGCTGGCCAATGCTGACGGCTGCCGCGTCCAATTAACCTATTGGGATATTGCCTATCCAATTAATTTCTAACGTCAATATGAAAATGTGCTGGCGCACCATCTAATTGTGACCACATCCTTTGTCTAATATCAAGTGGTACATCTTCCAAAAGTACGGGCAAATGTTCTCTTAAAAGTCAAAGAAACATGGCGCCATTTAAGAGACCATCGAAAAAGAAAGAACCTATCACCAGCGTTCCAATTATTCCACCCCACATATTGACACGTCGTCTATGTTGCCTGTCGCTCGTTCTAAAAAGATGGGGATTTTCGTCACTGTAGAAATGAAGATTGTGACTATTAACTAATCCATTATTGTGGAATGACAACTCATCCGAGAAAAGACCAAAATCGAAGAAATTTTCGTCATCACTAAGTTTTTCTAGAACCTACAAACAAAAGTCGACTCGTCGATCGTAATCTGGCTCCAAAAGTTCCTAGTGTAATTGAATACGATACGGGAAAAAAATTGTGTTTTTTTTGTAATTCTTCAAGCGCTTCGCCTCCTGATTCCAATGTTTTCACCTATTTTACGTTGACTTGTATGTGGAATTTCTACCAGAGAGGCGATAACAACAAACTCGTTTTGTGCATTGCCCGTAACAGGTCCCTGCCCTTCTGGTTTCTTATAACTCACGCTTCCTGTTTTTCAGAGAACTTGCAATAAATTTTCTAATGACCGCTTGTCAGGATGACACCTGTTAAGATATTTTTGAGCATAAACTCTTGATGCTAGCAAGCAATTTCCGTCTTTTGAGAATTAAATGGTAGGAAATTAATGTTTAGAATCAAAAACTATAAATTACTAAAAAACTAGAAGAGATGGGTATAGGGAACCCTAGTACAGTTTAAAAAAAAATTGAAATTAGAATCTAAATGTGGTCATAAATACAGGGTGTTCCATTTAACATAAGAGAATTACTTGCCTATAACATTCAACCAAAAAGAAATCTTGTTTTTAAACACTCTACATAATTTCTAGATATCAACTTTAATTAGTTATAAAGTTTAATCCTTTGAATAAACAATAAACACAATTTAAAATATTTAGCTCAATCATGTAAAACAGAAATGCCTCTTTAATTTTTATCTACATTTTCAAAAATATTAAAATATCTCGAAAACCGGTTGAGTTAGGTATAGGGAATATAACAGTAAGTAGCCTTTATTTACCCTACAGTATCAAAATATACACGAATATACAGGAGGTTCCGTTTAAATTTTCATAACTTCGGTACGCAACTTTTTTTGGATCAGCCTGTATATTTCCAAATAATTTTAAAATGTGTTCCTAATGAACCTACACAACCTTTAGTAAAAAGATTTTTAAAATACTTTACCGTTTCTCTTATATAAACCGGCGGGAATGTGGTGCCCCACCCTGTATATACAAGAGAAACTAAATTAAAAATATGTCGAAAGAAGTAGTTGTGTATTTATACGATCCTGAAGACGACAAGAGTTATTTCATTTTATTTCCAGTGAATTTTATCAAATTTTACGACATAATTTTGATTTAGAAAAAGTTAATATTTAAAAAAAGGAAAATAGTTATAAAAAGAGATTAATATATGAAATGATATACATGAAAAAAGAAAATAACGCGGTCAATTTTAGAACAGATATTGCACATTGAAGTATATTACGTATAATAATTTAATCACCTAATCACGCCTGAATTTTATAAAATCAAGCCTGAATTAAGCTCTTGACTAGGTTTCTTTGCAATGTTTTTCCCTAGTATACTTGAACAGAATTTTTAGAGCGTGACAAAAAATATAGTGGTATAAGGATTTTCATGATTATAAAGTTACATTTAAAAAATATCTTAATTTGTCCACGATATTGTAAACATACAAAAATAAATAAAAATTAGTCGGCAATTTTTTTATATTTGCGCAAAGGTGGTAGAATGCAAGTGATTGAGGCCGTTCTTTCGATCTAGATTTGATCAGTATAAGTGATTTGAATCACTTTCAATACATTCACATTGAAATATTCACTTTGTTCAGTACGAAAGAATACACCTATTATCGTTTGATTGCACCATAATTCCAACACTTATTTCATCGACAGTTGGCAGTTGGATCAGCATATAGCAAGCATAGACTGCGTCATAGACTAGAGATTGCATTACCTTTTTTCCTATGTCTCCTTCTACTGCCTTCTAGCTGCCTTCTACCCTCTGACACGGTTACAACCTATTTGAAAATAATTTCGCGGCAAAACTTTCTATGCGTGCATATCAAAAGTTTAAAGTTTGTTCATTGTTCAATTATTATATTCTCGGTAGCAAGTAGCAAGTAATAATAGGATAATAGTAAACTACTAAATTGAAATTATTTTGCTTCGGAAGTGTATTTTGTTCTAAATCGACGTTTTGGTTAGATACGCTTTATTTAGAATATGATTACTATCAACTATTGTATAACCTGTGTATAACCACTTATTAAATTACTACAAAAATTTGCACATGCGTCGGTTTCGACGTAATTTCGATCTCTGGCTGCAGTGGTCATGTGGTATAAGAATTTATTTTCAGCGATTCAAAAAGCTTAGTGAAAATTTTATTCCATTGCCAACCTGTTATACATTATCGAAAGACCTGTATGTAGGTATATATGT
>ML217052.1:771-15000 GCA_004785975.1 Popillia japonica
TGAACTACACGAGTTTCCTTATTGATAGAAATCAAATTTTCTAATTCTTAAGTGGAATTCATTGACATTCATGGTCGCAATAATTTTTGCACCTGTGATTACATTTACACTCACCATTAACAATAACATCCATAACTCAGTTTAACTGACATGTATATGCCACCCAGATGAGAATAGACAAAATGCACAAAAAAATGGACAAGGCGTTTACTATGGACACGTTTTTATTATTTGTGTTTGGCGAATTGTCTGTTGCTACTTGGTACTTACCTCTAACTTATAGTTTATAATTTTACATTCTAATTTAATATTCACTCAACGAGGCATCTCAGACTTTAATGACAAGATTTGCTAATGAGAAATTCAGTTTAATTGATTAAAAAGATATATTAGTCGTTGGGGGAAGTACTAATGTATTGTTGTACGAGAAAAAGTAGAACCATTAATCACTTTCTCTTATGTCAATCCTTTCTGCATCTATTTCTTGGAAATTAACTACCACACCGCAGCACAATTTATTATACGAACGAACAACACAACCAAGTCAAAAAATAAATAAAATAAATCATAAATCAACTTAGCCTATAACCTTCGGCTCTATATTTCTATTGTTACGTCTTAATACGGTTACGTAACACATCCGTAAGAAGAACAAGAGAAAAGAGCGATGAGAGCCATGTCGTATTAGATAAGTTGTTATTCTATGTATAAAGGAAATTTGGCATATCATCAGCCACGTATTCAACCAAGTAGATACTGTAAAACCAGATTTAAAGGAATGAGAGAATCATGTCTGCTACATTTATCATCCTACTCCATTGCTGATGGTCGTACCCCATCAATATTTCTTTTCGAACGAAGCATGTAGGTAGGTTTGTCAAGTTGTCGGACAGTTCATTGTTTGAACGTAGACGATAGTATTTTATATCCAACTGAGACAGTCTGAGGGACTATACGCTCTTGAGTGTACATACCTGCGAACACTATAATATCTAAGAAAATATACGGAAACTAATTGGGTTTTATCGACTAACGTAGTTTGCATAACGATATATTAATGCTGCAAATATGCTGCTATTAAAAAATACAGCTTTTGCTAAATATATGATTAAATTTTAAATGGGAAACAAATGAAAACATCTGTTATGTAAATAGAATTAATGTTTCTTGTTACATGTCGATTATTAGTAATTAAATTACTCTCGGTAATATGTACCGTATATATTCTAAAAAACCAATAGAGGTAATTTACTGTATAATTACATTACGGTATTACTAGCACTATTTATCGCCGAACGCATTATACCATATAATTATTTGTAGAAAAACGTAATCACTTTTAAATCATACCATAGGATATAGTCATTATATGTAAATACACACAGATTATATCCAATACATAGACTGGCGTATAGACTGCAAAAAATCGAAAAGCTGGAGTAAAACTGAACTTTCTTCCTAGTATAAAGAAAAGTTATCAAATTAATGGTATGATGTATGTAAGTACAATAGAAACGCTAACGTATCATAAGCAATTTGTTTCCGCAATACGTAAAGTGTATATTAGTATCAATTTAAACAAAATATAAATAAATATGTATGTCTTCTGGTCTATTGTCTGCCTTCATGATGATAAAATATCATAATGCAGTGAGTTTTACAAAATTCACGATTAATATCATTTATAGCAATTGGACTTTTTTCACTTGATAAAATTTGTTGTGCAAAAGTTTTTCAATCGAAGAGTGTGTCTACTCGATTATCCACAAAATATGTTATGCATCTATTAGTATCATATACGGCTTCTCGTTTCTGCATCTCCTCATATAAACCCAACGGTGACTTTATTCTCATGAAGTCATTCTTGAACGATTTCTTGTGGATTTTCTGCAAACAAGATTCTGCAGTTTTGAGTATTGATTTCACCATTTCATCTGTCCATCAAATACGGCATAACCATTCGGGTTAAATCTCCATTGGAGCCATTACTTGCAAAAAAACGTACATACATACCTACTGGTGAAATATGCGTCTTTTAATGCAAACAGCATTTTCAGTTTATATGGATACACACAGAATTTTGCGTAAGATTTTCCAAACCGTGGTATACGATACTCGCTATCACCTGGATATCGTATTTGGACTGCTGATTGCTCTCTGATTGTGATAGGTCAGTTACAGACCTTGTTCTTTCTAATTGTGGTACGCTTTCCATTTGAAAGGACCTCGCACTCAAACCAATTATCGTGCGAAATCTTCCAATCTAGGGGTGTTTCCAATAGATATACTAAAATACGATTTTTTTTGTCAATTAGATTTTGTTTTTTTTTTGTTATTTACTTAATTTGTTACAAAATTATAGAAATTTAAGGTATATCCCCTACTTTGTGATAAACTGGTACATAATTGAGAATAAGTAAAGTTATGTACAAATATGCACAATACGCTGCTGTCTTAGGTATCCATGTCGCGTCAGATTGGGTTTGGCTGTAGCCTCCAGACACGGAAATATTTTGTTAGTACTGTGCTCCAGTCTGGCTCAATATTTGCCACTCAAAGAAAGTAGATGTCGAACTATGCGAATAATATTCGGCACACTGATAAGCACGCCTAGTTACTAGCTGTCAGTCATGTGCCATATCCCTCCGTCACAATCACGCAGAAAAAAAGCTCTTCTCCTAGAATATGACAAAATCCTACCATCTTACTAATACACTAAGAACTGGACATGGAAGATGTGCGGACAATATGTATAAATGGGGAAACCCTCCGGCGGTAGACTGCGATTGTGGTACTGAAAGGCAAACTTCCCGACATACATATAATGGAAAAGTGCCTAATAAGACGATATGCAGGTCGGGCTGATGACTTCTTTAACCTGACCAATCGTGCAATAGAATATATTAATAATTTAGATGTTCGTTTGTGATATTAATATATTACTATTTTCCTTGTTTTGAATTTCTCATCATTCACTTCTACAGTGCGACCAACAAAAATTGAAGCGTGCTGGTTCTATATATGTTTCTAATTTTAAGAAAACTACGTTCTAATTAGATCTTTGCCCATAATGCAATTGAATTTGCTGTCAAGTACTATATTGGTCTGTCATTTTGTCTATTTACATGACAATGAGAGGTAATGTTGATTATTGGTACCCCTACGTATAGTTCGTTTCACCATATTTATAACTTTGGCACGTTTCAATCTTTGTTGCTCGCATTGTATATGTTATTTATCTATAGCTCTTTTGCTTGTGTGATTTGTCACACATTTGTCACACAGCCATGCGATAAATAAATAAATATCCTCATAAAGAGAATTTCAGAAGACTTAAATCGGGTGACCTAGCTCATCACCAAATAGGTTCGTGGTACAAATTTTACTGAAAGTTTAACTAATAATAACTTTCTGCTACCGCTTAAAGTATAAAGGATTTAATCCTGGTGGTATACTCACCAAATATGATATTTATTGATTTTTAATATTCTTTGAACTGTTGATTTTGTTGACGAATTGATTGACTACAGTTTTAGATACTATTTCACGAGAGTTTTTATGATGGTGTTGTTAAAATTTTTTAAATTTTCCAATTTGTATTTCCAGTCACACACAGATTGATAATATGCATATACATATAGACCATAAAAAGTGACGAGCAACGAACTACAATTATATACATCTTGATGCAATTAAAATGGCTGCAAGTATGTTGCTTCGTTATAAAGTCATATTTATTGAAGTTACCAAACAGCCTAACACAAATATGTATATTTATTTATTGCCGCTATATATTAAGTCTGTAAATTACACGCGAAAACGTTGTCGTTTTTCTTTTGTTTATATGATGTGATTTGTGATTTAAATCAACGCCATTTGATGTCAGTTCAAAGAATTTAATAAATATTTAAACGATAGATACTTAGAAACATGTTCTTTTATCGAATCATTTATAAAAAACTTGGGGCAAGTTATAATTACGTACTAAAATAAAGACAATAGCTAATCAGTCTCTTGCATGGGTAAAAACGAACTCTCGAGGAACAATGTGTAATTTACAATTCTATGAGACATTTTTATATGCAAATTTCCTGTGAAATGTATCAACCCGTTGCATCTACGGGTCGAATGCATTGATAAATAAGCTTATCGATAATTATGCTCACACGTTTGTGAATACAAACTAGCCGATTCGCTTGCCTGTTTGCGGGTTATGATTTTCTGATCTGCATGCTGCAATCCATAAAGCAATCTATAACTGCATAAATTCATGCGAAAATGTTGAACAAAGTGCGCGGTGTTCATCGGCTTTAATATATGAACTTCGATGTAAATTATGAGAGACTGTTTTAAGTACAAGTGAGATACTTTAAGCGTTAACTGTGGTAAATGTAAAATGAGTAACAGTGATGGTTCAAGTTATCACTAAAGTAATTATTAAAGAAGTGTTGATTAATCACGTTGGTCTCTATGAACGCTAACTCAAATCTAGTACGTATAGAAAGAGTGTAATTTAACTAAACAAACGACTCAGATGTGTCTACATATTCATGCTCTTTACATATTGGATACCTATTTCCAATACTGCAATTTGGGCGTTAATCAGCATATTATAAAGAACTAAAATATTTGATTTTACAAGATAAATAACAGTCAACTATCTTAACTCTTTTGACTTTAAAAACTAATCCTAGTGTTAAAATCATACTGCTCTTCTTAATCTATTTCAGTTTTGTATTCGTGCTTTTTTCTTTACTACTTAATTTACTTTGTTCTTCTTTGACTATTTACAGTATTTTTGCGTAAGCTGTATTTTGGTCTTATCAAAAAGTAATTCTTGCATGTAAATAACAATTTTCATATTACTTCTCGATACGGTTCTCGCCTGACTACAACCAAACATTGCGTATCCATTACTTTCCTTTTACTCTTTTCTTTTCATATTTTGCCTGTTACTGTGCTTGATTCTATATTAGAGATTTGAAAATGAATCATCTAACTTGTTTCGCTTAAGAAGTCTATAGGTTTAAAGTTAAAGACTAACTTGGAAATAGTAGTTTTGGTACCCTGTTTCAACTTCTGCTGTCATCAGTGTTAATTAAGAAGGCTGGTGCCAAGCCAATTCTAATTCTTGTTTCTTTAACTATCCTTCCTTAATTTAATACCTTTAGATGTTGAGATACTATAATTACAATTATTGTACGTGGCAAATATTAGCACTGCAAATGTTTGCAGTGGGTAGTACAGCCGGGTTTTGTATATCGACCAAATAAGAATTGGTAAGTTTACATCTTTCAATTTTGTATAACCTAATTGGTCCAACTTTGCTGCTGTTTATACAGTGTTTGCATACTTGTTACAGAAATAACAATTTTTTATTTCATAATTTTCAATTTTTAGTAAATACCTTTTAGGTATAGCATTCTGGGTTGAGCATAACCTTCTAAACTCTTTCTAAAGAATTTGTTCAAGTTCCATACCTCATCTATCGCTTCTGTTTGTTCCTCTTATTTGTCTTGTCAACAGTTCACATTTCTTTTGGCAATTAAAAACATTTCTCCAGGACCCAAACAACACGAAGCCTTTCCAGTTCCTTAGAATGATATTTTCACATATGGCCATAAATAACTAGGGCTTGCATTTGATGAAACTGAAGCTTCTGTTTTATTGTCAATTTGTACTGGTTTCCCTAAATTCTTGCGTTTGCTATTATCTTTATACTAATGAAGATCGTATTTTAACTAACGAAAGCTGTAAAGCAAACAGAGAATCGCTTGCACGCTTGGACCTGAGGTTCCGTTGTACCTATTCGTTAGTTTTCTTCAGTGTGTGCCATACCATTTGACAAGTTTTGTTCTTCTCTTTTCGGCAATACTTTATTCGAAAGCAAAAATACCCATAAATTTGTGTAAGAAATCGCCCAAAGGATATATCGCATTCCTGTCGCGTCACACCTACATAATGGTATCTTTTAATTTTATTCAGACCTTTGGAATTATACTCTACGAGAGATGTCCGGTTACTGAGATACATTTGAATGACAGAATACTAGGTACTTTATTTATAGAAATTAAACATACTCTAAGTAAAACCGTAAACTGTTAGCTACTTCTAAACGTAACGCCCATTAAAGTTAAGGCACTTATACAATGTGGCACAAGCTTCTGTATACGCTCCTCTTCGTAAAAGATACAATACAAATTATTAAAATTCTACCGTACTTTATCTCGAAGTTTGACATTTTTGTTAAAACATTTACGCAACCAATCAGCTCAAAAAAATACATATAAGTCAGAAGAGGATAGATCCCAATTGTGTTTTTGAAGTGAGGGGCAGCTGGTACTGTATACGTTGTATTCACCCTAAGGCAATGATAATAACCTCTCGTGCAGTGGTGTGGAAGTTTCAACCTAATCGGAGAAACCTAGGCAGTGTGCCGCCCAAACTTACCTTTGCAACCGGGCATCTCCCTTATACTAACTATATAAATTTTACAACTAGTGCTAAGAAGTGTTTTGCAATAAATAAATATATATATATGTATATAAAATAGTAGTTACAATACTACATGCAACGCTGGTGTAGATAGAATATTTAGAAATGTTATAATTAAATAGACGAGGCTATTGCTACCACATAATACAGGGACGTGCCAGCAATAAAAAGACGGAGTAGTAAATATGTAATGTCCGAATAAGATCGGAAATTTCGGAGATTTCCACCTGCACTTGCAACAAACTGAATATCGGTATATCTATCGTACGCTGCACAGCTGATTCGAATGAAACATGCCTGCATGCAGTCTTCCTTCGCTTTGTACCGCGCTCGTCCAGGGTCGGCGTAAGGCCAATTGAATTCTTTTTTTCCTTCAGTTTGCGTACGAATACAGACTTCATATTTTTGATTTACTTTTTTTAGCATTCCAGCTTGCTATTGCTGCTATTCTATCTTTTTATTGCTGGAACACCCTGTATATTACAAAATTACCATAGCATGAGTAATTACC
Organism: Popillia japonica; assembly: GCA_004785975.1. Lineage (NCBI taxonomy): Eukaryota > Metazoa > Arthropoda > Insecta > Coleoptera > Scarabaeidae > Popillia > Popillia japonica. Next base: position 7,778 of record ML217052.1, read on the forward strand.
AGCTGATTTATCCAAACTTCTTTGAAGAAAGTGTACCTACCATGCCTGCCTAAGCTACATTGTTTATAAGCCGTTGGTATGTAAATTTTGTATCTACCTCTATTTTTATAGCTTTGTTACAACATAACCTTATCGTACTATATCGTATACTATAAGTTAGTCCATATACCTATTGAAGTCAGGCGCGTATGAATATCATATTAACAACCTTCATTACAGATTGCTTTCTGCAAAATTTGTTACGATATTCAAAAATGCGCTTCATAGAATATTCAGGTTATTATCAAGACAAGCTTTGCGAACTAAAGGCCTTTGTGTTAAATCAAATTCTTACACAATACCGCACATATCCTCGTTTACCCGTGTCGAATGTGATAATGTCTATGTATAGAATGCAAATTATTATTGCGATTCATTTATCCGAAGTGGACGTCAAAATAAGCCACTGTCATTGATGAGACGAAGTAATACGTGTCTGGTTTACTACGTCTGCCTTCAGGCGAGGATGTATGTACAATTAGTCTCGTACGACGCAAGACAAGGAAGCCTTTATCCTGGATTGTGAATCTAATTAAAACACTTAGTAACCATGAAATTTGTATAAAGGCTATATAACTTTTCATTAAGCTTGCGAACTTATTAAGTGCGGTATTAATATTCTGTTTGTCTGTTTGTTCTCTTTTTCTTCTTGTTCCTTTTACACTTAATATCCGTTGTGTATAAATCTGCTTATTTTAGTGAGTGTGCTGTTCCTGACGCCCCTATTGAAAAGTTTTACTTTACCACAAACTCTCAATATTGTACCATTGTTCATCTCTTTCAAGTTTGAAAAGAACCGTATTTTGCACTAAAATGATACTATTACTACTACTAAATCTAAGATTTTTTATAATAATTACATAAATTAAAAATTTTCGACACAAAACACAGTTCAATGGTGTTTCTTCCATTATTACAAAAAATGCGCCATATATGTAGGTAGATAGTGTAGAATATATGTGCGTCTAGTCAAGCACAAATCTTATGATAAATACCGATAGCCGATAATTTTTTGCTAGTAACTTAATCCTATTCTTTTCTCTCTTTCTATTGTTGCTAGAAATACTGTTAGCATGTTTGTCTCTTAACAACCTGTCTTCTGGGTGGTCTCATATGCTCTTCATTTACTCGCACGGCATGACAAGTGTCTTATACTCGGTACCTGCAGAAAAATACATGGATTAAACCGTCATATCTAAAATACCGAAATATAAATAAGTACATATTTTTATCGGTAATATGATATAGCACTTAAGGTTCTGTTTTCATGGTACCTCTAAAGAGCGTCATAAATTCGCTGGAGTTATATTGAATGTTTTTTGTATCCGTTTTATATATCTATAAATCAAACTGAAGAATATACTCCTTTTCCTGTGAATAATGTACCTTATGACCGTATGTGGATATATCAGCACGTTGTTCGTACTAAAGTAAAAGTGTAAACAATGTATGTTCATGCAGCAAGAGTTACAAGGTCATATATTTGGCAAATTCGATTTCTTATCCCTATAGGAAGGAAATTGGTAGGTATACCTAAGGGCAGTTTAAAATATGTGGTAAGTGATACAGGAATTGCAACACATACGTAAAACAGTATGCTTTTATATGAATGAGTTTAAATGTAGTTGTAGAAGCGCATACTACTAATAACCAAAGCTCATAACTAAATTTAAAAGGATTGTTGCGTGCTCCCACGATGGTAACGCATTTGACGAATCTGACGAACTGGTGGTGAAGCTTGTAAAAGTGTTAATTTTTAAGAAGGAAACTACATGATCTCTAGGTCCATATCGATATGCAGTACTTAAGAAACATGTGACAGTTACAAACTTGAGATTCTTAAAAGATTGATCATATGCAAGATATGAGGACATTTGAGCAGATTATGTCTACTGTCATTTTCTTAATTGGGCTCCAATACCGAACCATATTGAAGTCCCGGTGCCTCTTTCAGAAAACAGCTCCTATAAGCTCTTTGGCTTTGAAGAGGTTGACCTGTGCAATTCATTATGCTTGAAAATCGGTTGACAGACCATATTGAAAAGTAAGCTTCGTAAAAGCAGAAAGTATTCAAATAAATATTAGTATTGGCAAGGTTATCCGGTTATTTTAATTTAAAATATTATTGAGACTTTTGCCGAAGTCAAGGAGGTGAATCAGTCCAAGTGTTGGCAACTTGAATTAAACGTTTTATTTTGTCAAGATCTGCATTGAGTGCCCATAAGAGCCCATAAGAGGAAGGCTTCACCTCTTCTTATCATGTATAGACTCGAGGAAGTCGATCTTGATTTCGGTCCTTTTCCAATTCCATTGAGAATCATCATTCTCAAAAAGTATTTTTTTTTGATAATGCCCTGGGGTGAATACTCACGTATTGTTTCAACCCATTTTCTGAAAGATTGTAACGAACTCCGGCGTTTGTGGCAAGAAAAACAATTTTTAGAATTTTCTTTTATTTACCGAGTCTATATTTATCTTTAAATTGTTTCCTTTTCTTGTATTAGCATATGTACATATATGTATATAGTTTTAGTCTCAACTGTATATTCGAGTTTTGATGTGCGGTGATATTTTGACAATGTTTTTGGTACTGATGTCATGCCATAAAAAGGTACTGGCCAGGGTATATAAAGACCGCGCTTTGCTGTTAGAGAAAACCTCTTTCCATTATTCCATCCTGACTTTTGGAGCCGAGGAGTTGGCCAGCGGGTGAAGTACCGATTAATTTGGCCTTCGAACATCCTGTCCGTTGTGGAGCCGAATAGTTGACCACATACAAACGCTCTACCGGGTACTCTGTGGAGGAGCCGAGAAGTTCGCATCCTTACAGCTACCACCGTTTCCTTCCGTAGAGGAGCCGAAAAGTTGGCCTTTTCGTTTTCCCCGGTGAGGTGTTGAAATTTGTTGACCCTCACAAGTAGACCATTATCCCGCATACGACTGTCGACAACATGCTGTCGCTATTATTGTTGTTTTAGTAAGTTATCTTTCACCTGTTTCAAGGAAGTTACCTGGATACCTGGGCAGTATCTTGCGTAAACATTGATTGAGATTCTATTATTGCATATAAACTTGTCGCATTGCTATTCTTGTTAATGTGTAATTTTTGTCTCCAGTGTTTAGTTCTGTTGATTAAGAATTTCTATTTTGTTTGAACATGTAAATAAATGTATATATTTGAACCCTGCCTGTTTTTTCTCATGCTACCCCATGGTTAAAAATTCGTTGGTTTGCTAACGACAACCTCTGTTTGATAGATAATTAATCGCCCGCGTTACGATAACAACTGACAAATGACATACTTATCGCAATACACCGCCTAGCGAGTTCCATCGCAACTTAGTTAGAGCTATGCGGAGCGCGAGTTGTACTAGATTTCAGTAGGCTACTAGTTTTTGTTATGTTCGTTTAATTATCTAGCCCGGAATTCCAAAGAATCGTTGCAAAATGATTAGATAGTATTCGTCACCTAACCAGAAAGCTACCGGGGCTTTGTTGAAGCAGATACAGTTTGTAAATTGCATCGTTGGACAACTGATTTCCGATATATTTCTATAAATAAATTAGGGATAAGTATATTGGTAAATGTGCGCAAACCTGTTGAGGTTCTCAAAGTAATAACTCAAACGCAATGACTAGTATATTGTTATTAAATGGTAACCAGAACTTTATTACGAAAATTGTTTAATTTGCAGATATAATTTGCACAAGGAGAACACCAGGGTTGTCCGACATAGATCTTGATGGGTTTCAACTACGTATGCTATAGAAGGACTCCCCTGAGTACCCAGGTACGAGCTTCCATCCTAACACGCCCTAGTTTCTGAGGAAAATCAACGTTGCTTTGCGCATTGTTTTTACATCGTTGATGTCAGTCTACGTACAACGAAGCCTCCATAACGCAGTGGATTGGATCTACTCTTACAACCCTGGCGGCCCGCGTTCGATTAATATTTTTTAATCTTGTTCTGCACAATATTAATAATTATATTTCATGCAAATTATTCATAAATAATATTTTTCGCCGTGGTAATTTTAATAATTAATAAATTCGAAGCAAATCTGCGTTATGACGTATATTTTAAATTTCACAATCGAATAATATAATGAAATTAACTCAACCGTCGCATAAGTAGCACGGGAAAGCAGATTTCGTTAATATTCAAAAAACAATAATTTTGACACAAGACATACGTATTTAATCATTGACACGAAGGCAGAAGCTAAAAAATCATTTATAAATAATTTGCATTAAATATAATTATTAATATTGTGCACAATAACATCGAAAAAAAATGCACGGGTAGGAAACGCTAGCCACAAGGGTCGTAAGCGTAGATCCAGTCTACTGCGTTAGGGACGCTTCGCTGTACGGAGGCTAGCACCGACGGTATAAAAAAACGCGCGTCAGTATAAAAGCTCGTACTTGGGTACTCAGGGGAGGTCGCTCTACCACATAGTTGAGACCCATCAAAATTTGTGTCGGACAACTCTGGTGTTCCACTTGTCAGTGTCATCGTAGATATTCTAACACACATAAACAGTGATATGTAAAGGAACATGTACGTATTTATTATTTAAAAACTTAAATAGGAAGCTAATGTAAAACAAAATTATTTTATCATATTAATGTGGATAACGTTTCAGTAATCTAAAGCAGTGTGGTATTTCTCTGGGGTGCTACTCGTCTATGGGGATTGTTCAGCTACTCTGATCTGCGGGTATAGCTGCGAAAATTTTTCTCTTGAGTTGTTGCACCAACTACTTCAATCGTCCCTACCCGAAAAACAAACAACAAAAATTTAATAATTATCGTAGTATTATAGTGCGGGTCAGGAAGAGCGCGATTTACGAGATATGTATAATTGAAAATGGAAACTTGGTCGCTTGTCGCGAGCACTACCACAGTTTAACATCTTAATATAGTGTTAATGGGCTTCGTGTTGTTGAACCTATAAAGAGATCAATATGTTAGACGCGTTGCTAAGAGGCTGTAACTGAAATGGTAAAATTATGAATCGTGTTTGCCATGTAAATGAGGTAAATAATGAAGTGTCAACGGTGTTCTCCGGTTACTGCACGCAGTGCCAACGCCGTCGTTGTTGCACAAGTTCACTTAACGGGCTTTGAACGTATTGTGCCGGGAAACTAATATGCGGCTGGGAATTTTTATGCTACTATACGTAAGTTACTTATGCACATAGAAATTATACGGATACATAAAATCCAATTGCTCCGTAAAATTAAATCTGATAATGTTTATCTTTGCACGAAACCGTCTGTCATACATTATTTATAATACGTTTATAATAGTAAATATATTCGTATTTTAACACCTTCAAATCTTAATTTTTTGATTAAATTTATTTATTAAAATGTGGATTTGTATCACTTAATTTGCTTTCCGTTTTCATTGTAGATTTATTACAAGTGGGTAGTGTAAATACTGCAGGTAGTGTTTATTTTCCTTGCGTGTTTTGAATATAAAATCAACGTTTTCTTCAGGCGTCGCCCACAATCCCTACGTATACAGCATATGAAGTTTGTCAGAGACTAGTTGTTTAGTGGAGAACTATATCAAAGTTATGTATAAATTGTGTTATACTTAACGTCAAATGTACTTTGTTACAAGAGCGAACGGCGGTGCATAATTATTCTAATTTAATATGACGCTACAGAAACTGGTCGTAGAGTTCGAGCAAACAATGTGTTAATTCTGTAGAATACCGCAACGCATATCAGAATGTATATTTATTTATGTAGATATTTTAGCAATTTACTTCGTCCTATCTATGGGTCAGTAAGGTAGTACCACTAATAATAGAATGTGCTGTAAAATGGTTTATTATTTTAGAAGAGACGAGTCGTGATAACTGTTTCACGATAACAATCCTAAACTAACCATATGGGTTACTACTCGTATTTCTTTTAATGTGCAATGTCGGAAAGAAATTCTAGACCTTTGCCAGTGTCATAACCCTTCTATGTCGTAGTACGTCCGAGCGATTTTAATATCCAGTATTTCTAGTAGAAGAGCTACTTTTACTGCTTTTCAGTTCTTGATTTTCTGAAAAGAAAATTTTGCAGATTCTGAAAAAATACTGCATACATATCAGTAGGTATTAATTTAATCTTATGTTAATAAATTAACTAAATAAATAGATGTATGAAGCGAATATAATTGTTTTCAAGGTTTGGCTGACTGTCGCTAACTTAGCCCCCGGTAGCAGTAGTTCATTATATGAGTACTCTCGTCCTGCTGCTCGCTATTTTTTTTGAGGGAATACCGCTTGGCAGTGAAGCATGGTTTCATTGTGCTTCTGCAGTGTTGGTCCATACACCGATTAATGTGGCCTTTGCTGGTATTCCGGAAGCGTGAGTGGGACACAATCTCAGGATAGCAGCTGCATGTTTCTACCATAATTGTACCCAGATATTTCAGTAATCTGCTGGAGCAGATCGGGTTTCCTTTTTACTGAACCGGACTGTATCTCTATTTCTGCGGGCTTGCAGAATGACCGCCTCTCTTGGGTCTGATGCCAGACTTAGTTTGTATTCGTGCATCTAATCACTTAGCCTACTTAGGCATGCATTAGTGTATGCCATAATCATGTCGCAATCTGTAACTATAAGCGGTAAGTCGTCATCAAATGCCACGATTGTGACACCTTTCATATATTCGATGCCAAGGACGTCACCATACCACATAGTTCAGAGCGCTGGTGCAAGTACGTAGCCCTGGAGGACTCCTGCTCCATCTCCATCGGCTCGCACCCTACGTCCTTCTATTTTTCAGGTTACTTTAACCAGGTTTAACCAGGTAGTTGTCTCGTAGGTTTTGCATTATTAGCCTATGAGAAGCCGTGTTGAATGCATTCGTTACGTCAATTGTTACCAGGACAAACCAGGAGCGCGATTCTGCAATTATAGCGAATAGCGATAGCGATTCATCGATATCGATGAACAAAATACGGCTATCGATTGCTTGCAGCGCTATGTCGCGGCAAACGTCGAAACTCGATATAGAAAAGACACGTAACCGTAATCTCAGCTATGTATTTGTTTTCTTCCTCCATCTAACCTCGTTTTCTCCTTTTGTTTTATATGTATATGTTCTTAATTAGATGTGTTAACAGAAAAAATAGAATTAGTACGAATTTTAAAAATGACAGCAACGTATCAAC
>SMLS01057727.1:0-19102 GCA_004785975.1 Popillia japonica
TTAGCAACAAAATATTATGGTCCACACAATCCAATGCTCGGCGTAAATCCCAAAAAATACCCATAGGAAATTCTTTCGAATTCAAGCTATCAATAACAATTTCATAAAAAGCATCGATTGCAGTTAACGTCGAATGATTAACACGATAATCATGTTGATTAGCGGATAAAATATCATTGTATTATATGTATATGTTTTACACATCTATCCTGTTCTAGCCTTTGTAAGTGTCCTAATCACTGTAGCGTTTTTATTTTTATGAGGTTAACTATAGACGTTTTGTTTAACATACTGTATAGTTCTTCGTTTGTTCTTCGTTCCCATCCTATTTCTCTTCTTCTTCCACCAAACATTCTCCTCAAAATCTTTCTTTCGCAGATTTCCAATTTATCTTTTGCTTTATTTGTCATTGCCCATATCTCACTTGCATATGTCAGGGTCGGTCTCAGTATCGTTTTATATAACCTAATTTTCGTTTGTCTAGACACTTCTTTGCTTGTCAGGATTTTCCTTAGGTTACCCGCGCACCTAGTAGTCTTGGCTATTCGTAGGTCTATTTCCGTTTGTTCTTGGTACTTGTTATCGATTAGGACCCCCAGATACATAACGCTGTCTACCTCTTCAAAGTTTGTTATCTTCCCGTCTTGTTTATTATGTACTACAAGGTTATTTCTGTTTTGACTTCCATATTTTTTCTTTAGCTCCATAAATTTGGATTTGCTTATATTGTCTGTATGTCTTTTGCTGCTTTCATTAATCGGGAGGTAACGTCTTCTAATTCTTTCCTGCTTCTTGCTATCAGGACTACGTAATCGGCATAACCCAAACACTGGTGACTCTTAGTAAATATTTTTTTATTTTATTTTATTTAATACAGGAACGCAAACAGGCCTATGCCCAAAGCAGTGTCCCCTAACAGTACAATATTGCAATATATAAATTATTAGACATAATTAAAATTAAAATAAATTTAAATTAAATTAGTGAACTACGCAAAAAAAGCAATGTGATTTTCTTGACATACTCAAACAAAACTAACCAAACAACCTAGATCAGTGAGCGGAGTTGCTCAACATTGCGGTTATTCTACGTCTTGCCAGGCCAGGGAAGATGAAAAACATCAGAACAGTACCTGTTAAAAGCAGATATCATTCTTGCCAAGGGTGAGTTTGCAGCATAGCTGTACCGAAAGGTTGGCATATATAGTAGCGAGTGAGACCTCAACGGTCAAGTCGGTACATTGAAATTAAATAACTGGATTAGGTGCGTACAATCATAAGCACCTTGAATACATTTCAACGCCGTTACAGCGTCGTTAGCTATGCGTCTATCTTTCAAAGTTAACATGCCTTGACGACCACATTCCTCCTCATAATTGAACATATCTGTGTTAGGGGCGCGTTAGGTCATTTCTGTAAATTTTACTCTTCCTTATTATGGCCTCCAATGCTAGATTAAATAGAGTTGTTGATAAAGGGCCTCCTTGTCTTACGCCTTGAAGCACCTTGAACTGCTCGCTCGTTCTACCATGTATTTTTACCATGTTTACTATGTTCCGAAGAGTCATTTTTATTAAGTTCAATAGTTTTTCTGGCATTTACAATTTTTCAGGGTTTTTATTAACTCCTGTCTATTTATACTATCGTAAGCTTTTTCAAAGTCTACGAAAAGCACTTGAGCCGGGATTTCATACTCGTAACATCTCCAAAATATTTGTTTTAAGATGAAGATCTGGTCGGTTGTTCCTCTTCCTTTTCTAAACCCTCCTTGGTACTCTCCCAGCACCCGTTCCGAATGTATTTCTATTCTTCTTTTTATTATAGTTGCCACTACTCTCTTCTTGTATATGGGCAGTGTCAGTGCCTCTTTCCAGCAATCTGGCATTCCTTCCGTTTCCCGTATTTGGCACAAAGTTAATGAATTTTATTTTCTAACTGCTCTTCTCTAGCTTTCAAATTTTCGGCTGTAATTCCATTTATGCCAGGGCTTTTATTGTTTTTCATTAGACTTATTATTTCGCTTATTTTCGCTTTGGATGGAGCTGGCACGTTGTTGTTTTTTTCGCTTCTTTCCTCTACCCTTTCGTATTGTTCTTCATTTTGAGTCTCATTTGTGTCTTCATTTAATATTTGTTCGAAGTATTGCTTCCATCTTTCTATGTTCTTTCGGTCGTCTCCTATCAGATTTCGTTCCCTATCTTGTATATACAGGGTGTTACAAAAATGTTGGGCTGGCTATACATAGACGGTTTCTACAACTAAAAATAAGCAAAAAAGTTTATATAAACATATGTCCTAAAATGGTTGGTTACTGAGTTACAGCCATTTGAAGACTATCATTATTTTATTTTATCTTATTATCCAGATAGTTTTTCCACTATTTTAGGTCAATTATAACACTGCAATTCGAACAAAGATCAAATTTATTCCAAAACCTTTACAATATATATAATCTGGTCGTTACAACTTCGTCAGTGGAATAAAATTGACATTTTTTTAAAGGTCATAAAAATACATATACTAATTATTTTATTTAAAAAAAACTTACAGAAAACGGGAGTTTTTAATGTAAATCATGTTATGTAGGCAGTCCGTGCCTTTTGTTTTCAGTCGTGACAGTTGATTGTGATTAGTACCTACTGTTTTCTAATTAATAGTACGAAATGGCACATTATTCTTTCGAAGATATGTCCGACATGCATTTAATGTGTGGTTTGGTACATTATAACAGAACAGAAGGAAGAAGACTTTACGCAGACCATTTACCAAACCGACGTTTACCAAATGAAAAAACTTTCGAAAGGCTTCATATTAGATTAAGGAAAACAGGATCCTTCAAACCATTAGTCCGAGATCGCGGCAGACCACGAACTACTTTGGACTTGGAAGAACGTGTTGAAGAAAATTCAGGTGCTAGATCTCGAATAATGGCATTGGCGGAAGTTGTCCATCATGTGGGTGTATGGCGGATGTTAAGAACTAATCAGCTTTATCCCTACCACCTACAAAGAGTACAAGGAGTTAGTGTGAATAATAATAATAATAATAATAATAATAATAATAATAATAATAATGTTTATTGTCGTTGATTTTTTACAAAATATCGACATTGTCATATAAATAAGTAAAACACAATTACAACTGGAACTCACAATTAAAAAAAATATGTATATATAAAAATAGAAGTACATTATATACCGGTCGTTTTGAGTCATAGGATATTTAAAATGGAGAGGAGGTGAAGGGAATTTTCATACTCCTTACCTCTTCGCGGCTTTATTTATCCTATTTCTCAAAACGACCGGTATAAAAAAAAACTACAAAAATATACTCCGGATGGTACAGGGCCCATAACTCAGCAATAAATGAAGTAATTATTGCAGGTATTCATAGACATTATAATAGCAACCTTGGATTAAATAGTCCTTCAAACGCCTTTTAAATGTTGCAGGAGTAGCGGAAGATTTAATGTTCAACGGTAGCTTGTTGAAAATTTTGCCGCACATAAACAATGGACTTTTCTCAAACAATGAAAGTCTATGCGATGGAACACTAATATCATCGCAATAACGAGTAGTATAATTTTTATTAATGTTGCGGTTATGAACAAACGAATCTCTATTTTTAGATAAGCGACAATAAACCATTATTGATAAATATAGGTCTACAAGAGTCTCTGTTAGTAAGTCGAAATATAATTCGCAATATCCTTTTCTGAATCACAAAAACTCTGCTGGCTGCAGGAAAATGACCCCAAAACATCAACCCATATCGGATATGTGAAACAATATACGAATGGTAATACGTAATTATAGCATCAAAGCTAGAACAAACCACCAATCGGCGAATAGCGTATATTGAACTATTTAATTTGTTACACAACTGGGCAATATGGCTGTACTACGACAATTCATTATCAATGTTACAGCCTAAAACCTTTGCATTGGTAGACAAAGGCAAAGATCGACCATTTAGCTTCATTGAAGGAGATACACCAGTATTCCTTTTTAAAGGATCGAAACACAGAACCAAAGATTTACCTTCATTTAATATCAGACCATTGTCCTGGCACCATTCAACCATAGATGAAACGCATCTGTCAGCTAGAATTGACATTTCACTGGGATCAGTTCCCGAAACCACCAACGAGGTATCATCAGCAAACTGCGTTATGCTACTGACTGGAATGGACAAATGCAAATCATTGACATATATTAAAAAAAGTAGTGGTCCAAGAATAGACCCTTGAGGCACTCCACGTTTCACAGCTGTAGGTTTAGATATGGAAGAAAGACTTCCCGAATGTTGGCTAACAACAACTACTTGAGTCCTGTCAAATAAATACGATCCCAATCAAGACAAACCCGTACATCATAACAAAAAAGTTTATCACACAATAAGTTCATCAACTCTGTCAAAAGCTTGAGATAAATCGAAATAAATACCACTAACAAAATTTCCTCTATCAAGATTTTCATAAATGTAATTCAACGATTGAAATATGGCATTACTGGTAGACTCGGATTGCCTAAAACCAAACTGGCTACAATTCAATATTAAAAATGCATTAAAAAAATTAATTAGTCTCTTATACATTAATTTCTCAAATACTTTACTAAAAGCAGATAGTCACGACACAGGTCTATAGTTCGATATACTATTTCTATCGCCTTTTTTAAAAACTGGAATGACTTTTGCCATTTTTAATTTAGAAGAAAATTTACCATGAGAGAATGACTGATTCACTAGTTGAGTTAGAGGATAAGCAATGAATTCTGCCACATGACCCAACATATTACACGGAATGCCATCAAGCCCCGCCGACATCTTTTTTGATACTGCTATAATAACAGCATAAACTTCGGAAATAGTAGCACTCTCGAGAAACATTGAATTAGAATGTAATTTCACCGAATGATTAAGTACTGTGTCATTGATGGAGATGCCGTTTATGGTAGAGAAATAATCATTAAATAGATCACAGAGATTAACAGGATCACTCACCAACTTATCATCGTAATAAATGCTCAAGTCCCTAGAGTTATCCGACGTAGTCTCACCACGGATAATCTTTCATACCGTTTTAGACTTGTTATTAGAGTTTCTCAGCAAAATGTCATTAAAATTCCTTTTATTATCTTCCAACTTACGTCTATAAAATCGTTTAAAATTATTATAATCAGCAACAGAAATGCGTCCGCCCCTATAGAGATTAAACATCAATTTCGAAAAATTGGAAAGTTGCTTGATCTCGGACGTAATCCAACTTTTGGAAAACAAGGTGAAGGGGAAAAGCAACGTCAAAATGGTAAAAAAAGGTATCAAAGAAATAGTTAAAGTTGACATCCAACGCAGCATCATCAGAGATATCCATCCATCGTTCATTAGAAATTAAATTAACAAAACTTTTAATATTAGCAATGCAAAATTTTCTATTGAATGAATTCTTCTGATACATTTCTCTGCAGCGAAGGTGCTAACTCTAATAAATACAGCAAAATGATCATAAAGATCTGTCCTAATAACCTCCGAAGTATAATTGTAATAGTCCAAATTAGTTGCAATATTATCAATCAAAGGCTTGCTACGAGAGAATGAGTTCCCATCACAAGAAGCTTACTTTGAATGGTTGTTACAGTCATGCGCCGCCCTTCGTCTCTTTTTGACGTGTGTGCTCTTTAGTGATGAAGCTAGCTTTACAAGAGATGGTATCGTCAATTTTCATAATTTACACTAGTGGCAAGAAGAAAACCCTCGTGCTATTATTGAGTCCAAACATCAAGCGCAGTTTTCATTAAATGTGTGGGCAGGTCAACGACTTCTTGATTGGTCCTTTTGTACTTCCCCGACGACTTTCTGGGCAAAATTATCGATATTTGTTAGAAAACGACTTACCAGGTTTGCTGGACGATGTTCCACTAAATATTAGAGGACGCATGTGGTTCATGCACGGTGCTTCTCCCTGGTATTATCCAGATGCCTTTGTGTATGTACATCTTTTCTTTCAAAGTGTGTACTCATTATCTTCATATCGCTCTCTATCGCCAGGTCTATTAGCCTTAAGCCATTTTTATTTCTTTGTCCTTGCTGTGGCCACCCGTTATCTCTCCGTATATTTTTTCCCTGCCAATCTTTGCGTTTGCGTCCCCAATAACGATTAGTATGTCTTCTTTAGGGATTTCAAGCTCCTCGTAAAATATGTCCTTAGTTTCTTCCTCTTTCTCTTCTGTGGGTGCATCTATATTTAGAAACGATATATTTTTAGTTTCTCCTCTTATTCTTAGCCGACATATTCTGTCCGACCTCTCTTCAAAGTCAATCACCGAACTGAATATTACCAACTACAAAACTTAAAATGCTTTCCAAAAGAACTGCCAACTCAATCAATCATTTTGACTCTCATTAGTAATGCTAGTCTAGAACGCTTAATTACTTTTACGCTGTATATTATTTTGTGCGTGCCTAAATGATGGCACAACTTCTTTACAACAAATCTTTTTTTGAAGAGCTTCTCTTACAGGTTTGTTTTCTTAAAGCATGTTTCTTTAAAGTGAAATAACTTTGAATATTCAATAGTAATACAACCTCTTTGTATTTTGTAGTTTCCATCGACCCCATCCCCCACCATCCCTGATCGAGTAATTATTTCTATGACAACAACAAAATGTGGATATCCTACATAACAAATTTAATGTTCGTAAAAAAATAATATAAAAAAAATCTGAATAAATATATACTATTCACACTAAATCAAATATAATTTATTTTTAAATATTTCATGTCCGTACTAAAACACCCATTTGCAATTCATTTATTCACGTAACCTTATATTTGCTGCTCTGTAATAAAATTCATCAGAAGAAGCTACAAAACTATTTTAGTTATATAGACTACCATAAATGTATTTAATTTATGTAACTAAGAAACGCATTATTGTTTTCATGGTTATTAAATTGATAAACGATTAGTAAGGGATTACTACATAAAACTAAATTAAAGTATGAAATAAGTAACAATAAAAAACTTAAGAATTTTATATTTTCACTTAGATTCATCTTAAAATTTATCTGAGCAAACTAAAATCAGAAAACAATGTTTACAGTTTTTTTTAAGCAAAAACATACTTTCTCTTGTGTTTGTCTCAATAAACTCAATTCAACTTTCCTTGAGGAAACATGCTCCTTTATTTATTTGACTAGAAAATAGCGTAAGCAATTTTCTAGAAACAATAATTATTGAAAACAATATCATCAATAATTCGTTCTATTCAGGAAACGAGATTAATTAGCTGTTCTTGTAATATTTATTCCTATGAATAAGTACGCTCAAGGAAATGTAATTTGATGAATTAGACAAAAACTGTTTATATGTATATAATTATATCTGATATGCATAAATAGTATTTGCAATTTGTTTTATAAGAAGAATGTTTCTTCTCGTTTTGGCAATGCATTAATGTATTGTCTAGTATTGTATAAAGCTTATTTAATATAGTTTTAAATAGTTTTCTAATGTACTCACATATTATATTTACTGTTACTGTTATAAAGACATTTGACAACTGAATAATCAACCATGTTTACAAGTTGTTCAAGCGTATATAGATATACCTACGCTCGAAAATCTAACATATTTATGCTAAAACTATCTTGAAATTCAAACTTACTAGCAGAGGAAATCTAAGACTAACTTTTATAAATCTCAAATATCAACTCTGGTGGGATTTACAACCGGACGGATGTTTAGTTTTTTTTTGTAAGACACTTTGAAATGAGGCATTCCACATGAAAAAATTAAAAATAAAAATGGTAATATAGAATATATCAATTGCAAAAGAAATTTAATCTTTGAAATAAAGGTTTCAAGCCTAATTTACTAATTAAAAAATCGAATGTGAAGTTGGTGTTCATATCAATAGAGTGCAGAAGTGAGTCAGAGAACAAATGTATAATTTTAAAGAAAATGGCATGCAAACTTTGCAATAAAAAGATTAATAAGGGTTTTACATGCATGATTTTGACTTTGTTCTCAACATAAATTTTTGATACTAAAATATAAAACATTTATGTTTTTTTTAAATCCCAGTTTATGTACTTATGAAAAAAGAATCAACTACCACTTGAAGATTACATTAAGATTATATTACTTTAGCTTATATAAA
Source organism: Popillia japonica (assembly GCA_004785975.1). Classification (NCBI taxonomy): domain Eukaryota; kingdom Metazoa; phylum Arthropoda; class Insecta; order Coleoptera; family Scarabaeidae; genus Popillia; species Popillia japonica. The sequence goes on from SMLS01057727.1 coordinate 8,161, forward strand.
AAATAAACCAATATACTATACTACATTTCTTAAAATATCCGTTATTATACGAGGCCTATTCTATTTCCGTGGAACCTTACTAGGCGATCATATTTTGCAAGTGATTTTGTTTGACAATTTCTATCTAGTTGCTTGTAATTTCTAATAGGTTATTATACAGGATATTTCATAACGTGGGTCCCAGAACAGACCGCTAGGCGACCCCTGCTTGGATATTAAGTATATCGTCTTATTTACCTGGATGGTGTTTTCTTTTAGGTAGTCATCTATTATATTGATAAGCTATGTCGATATTTTCCTCCTCTCGAGTTTATCGAAGATTAAAAGCCGACTGGCTGTATTAAAAGAGTTTTGTACGTCCAGTGTAATTAGTACATTCGATTTCATTCCCTGTTTCTCTGTCATGTTTTTGATGAAATTGAGAGCTTTCAAGGTCGATCGCCAAATATGTTTCTTGCGAGATCCCCTCCCCTTCCAACTGTCAGTCTGTGACGCTTCGTATAATTTAAATTTACTCAAAGTACTCAGTAGGCAGAGCGGGCTATAGGCTTCGGCTGTCCCGATTTATTCTCCTTCGGGATCAATTCTGCTTTAGCGGCCTTTCATTTTGCATTTTCAATATTTGCATCTGTACAAGCTGATTCATCACTTCCAGGAGCCAGTGACCATTTTACCTGTTAGCTTCCTTTATAGCTTCCAACACGATTCAATCTAAACTTGGAGCTTTCACTGTTTTCATGGTAGTGACGATTCTTCTTTGCCCTGTAGCCGTGAATGCTGGAATTGTATCCGCCCTTTTTCTATAATTATGTGTCTCTCTTCCTGAGAATGGAAAGAGTTTTTTTCACAGCTGCCATTTTCCCTCTGTCAGGTATATCGTATGGAACGATATTTTTATGCCTTTGCTTGCTATCTTATTGCCGTCACTCCAGACGTCTCTGCTCAGGTCTTCACATATCTTTCAGGTTTCGCAACACTTTTTTGCGCTCTTTATGTTCTCCGTTGATTTGTAGTCTTTCTTCTTCCCCAGCATCCCTTTTTGGTATTTTGGTAAGTGATCTCATGCATTGTTTCCTTTTCACTTATTTTCTCATTGCACCAGTATGGCACTTTCTTCTCACCGTTTTGACTTGCAACAGTACTATCTGAATATACCTCCTTGATGATCTCTATGCATATACGGTGGGAACACCTGGCCTCCTAAGCCATATTACCCAGCTTAATCTCCAAGTTGGCCTGGAATGCATCCCACTCTCTCTCTCTCTCTCTCAAATTAAATTAAATAGTACTAATAAAAATAAGCGGTGTATTTTCAGTAAATTTTTACCATTAACTCCAGATATTTACTCATTTAGAAATCAACAAAACAAGATTGATTTAAAAATAAAAAAAAATATTACAAAACCTAAATAAGTAAGGTTTTCGTACTAATATGTACCTTTTCAGTTCCTACTTCTTAGACAGAGTTTTTGGCACTCGACAAAAAATGCGTAGGATTAATTTTTATCGTTATATTAAATGTACTGTCAATATTTTATTTTTTTCATAAAATTATAAACATAATGCTAGATAAATCAACGAATTTTTTGTGTTTAGGAAATTTTGTAATAGTAATGCGGAGTTGCTATTAAATTTCTTTGACACAAATTAAATGTCAAGTTCTTCCACTGCAGAAATATTATTACGAAGGGCGTAAGTAGGTACTTATTTAGATTCTGGAATAAATTCATTTTTAGTCGATCGCGTTTTGTCGATCTCGAAGTGGAAAAATGTTTGGAAATAAAAGGTAAACTAAAAGATCTCTGATAGGCATTCGCTTTGTGAACTTTACAGATCATTGTAGCTTAGAGACATACTCAGAGCAATTATGTATTAAAGTGTAATTAGAGTATAAAGTTGATATACATATGTGATAAAGAATACTTAAGTTTGTACGCAAGTTTTTATTTCATTTCTAAACAAATATATATACAACTTCCGCGTATAAACGTGATTTCTGTAAATTGAATTTCTAGTCAAACACAAATGCAGAACGGATGTACTACGTAGACTTATGAAAAAGTATAATTGCGTATGTAATATATCTGACATATAGAATCCATGCAGTTAATATAGAACTACTAATACGATACTAATATAATAGATAGTTATATGAATGCTGCGAAATCGCACTGCGTTTATGTAGTTGAAGTATCTATTTTTATACATACATACTTCCCAAAGATCTGATGCATGGGAGATGATGTCGAAATCAGTCTGCTTAACGTCTTTTTTCCTTCTTCGGCTGCTAAAGAGCAATCTCCTTGCGTTCACATACGCCTATATCAGTTAAATGTTCTTGAAATACTTCAACCTATATTTACAGTAAGTTGCAATCGGACGGATTTCCATGCGATGATTTTGCGAAATCCGTATAAAAGTTACATTATTATATATATTCAATGCTCTAGTTTATGCAATCAAAGTCGTAATGAAGGTGTTTGTAACTTGATTAGACCTTCTCTTTGTTCATATAAAAATTTTTAACTAATACATACGTTTATTTTTAAATACTCCGTATTATTGCATTAATTAGGTCAAAATAATAATACAAGCAATCACTTAACTCATATGTTTTACATATTTATTGCCCTATAAATTAATAGTTCTTATAACTTTACTATTCTAGTTTTTTAAAGTTCTTTGCAATATTGAATCATAAAGTGATTTTAAAATTTAATTAATTTAGTCGGTACATTACAGAGTGCGCCAACTATATTTCGAGTAAGAGATTATTACTGGTTAGTGGTTTACACTGTAAATTAATGCAAGTAACTACGTAGGGAGTGGATTAGCTATTATTCCGCTCTAGTTATAATCCACACAGCGTAAATACGTCCCCTAGATATACTAACACCATCCATATTATATATCCAGGATACACATGAGATAAAGGAGGATATTAGTTTTGCATTCATTAGATGTAAATATGTCCGCCTAACATTCAACATGTTACATATTTTTTTGGACTGTAGCTGGTACAGCTAGCTAGCGACAAGTGACTCCCCTGAATCGGCAATGCATGTATTATAATGTCCTCCTTCTACGTTTCCCATTTTGCAGATTAAGGATTACGAATTCCCTGAGCATGTCTTTCCAGTCAGCCCTAGTGATCTCTGATATACGACTCTTATCTGGCTCGTTCGTTAGCTTCGTTCCTGTGTACAATTAGCATTTGTACGCATCCCCCGTTGTCCACTGTTTCTTTCACTATTGGGACGTGTAAATTGTGAAAAAAGGCGCCCAATGCTCTCTCCCAAAACACCTGTTACACACAAACAGAGTGTGCTTTGTCTACCTCTGGGCAATACATACAATACAACATACAAACGATCGACGGACACCGACCTCATAATCACATGCAGGCCCACAACAGAGACAATTTTTGAAAACCGAAGCCACCCCGGAAAGAAAACATTATTTGTGAATTAGATATCAAATGCAATTTAGAAAATTGTTCCTATACACATCGACTCTGCATCATAGTGGCTAATTTAATCAGCTACTCCATTGACCAGAAACTGTCATTTTAAAGTACTATTTTATACGGCGCCTTAAGAATTGAAAATGTCAGTGTTAAATAACTCCCAGAGACAACATCAATTCTTTTTAATATTTTTTTATGGATATTATTTGCTGTATGCCGCATATGTAGTTTTGTATTGAAATTTAGATTTCCTAAGCAAAAAGCACAATCTTTGATTTTCTTCATATCTTGCAGCATTCATTTTGTATAGCTAGGTGTCAAAAATGGAAAAGGTTTTCACTTCTTGAGAAGCGAGATCATGAGAAAAATGTATTTACCGTCAAGAAAATTGCTCCGATGAAATTCGTATATGTTCCAGCTTGTGATCTTCCAAACACATACAATGTTTTTCTTATCAACTGAAGAACTACGAGTTCTATCGATATATTATGCCAAAAAGCAATATTTTGAATTACAATATTGCAATATTAATAATTTGTCTCTTTTATAGGTACACAATAGTATTTACTAGGCACCTTGATGCCCCTCATTCACGTAACTTAATTACAATTACGAGTTGGTCAACCTTGCAGCCAAACAGTTGCATCACCACACTCAAAAAGGGATTTGATAACTTGCCGCTTCTTACGCTAGTTGCGCTCATAGAGACTCAAAAACTTGAGTGTTTTGGCAATGAAGCTTATATGTGTTCCCTCTCTTTACTGACTTTACACTTACTTTACTTCGCTAAAGTATATTGGTGCTTATTTAAGGTTTCGGGTTCCAATACATAACTACAAAGCTATTATAAATATGTTGCCGTAAGTATAAACTAGCAAATGTAATTAGAAAAGTACATGTAAAATTTGCAAAAAACAGTAAGTTAGTGACTACTTTATTACATGGGCATGACATAGGTACATAAATATATTCATTAGATATCCATACAGTATCTTAAATGGCATCAATATTATGTGGGTTCTTTAAATATCCATCATACAATCAGTAGATGTTCTGTGCTATGTGAGAATGTATACTGGTTAATGAGACTAATGCAGAGAAGGTTCAAAAACAAACTCACTGAAATAATATTTTTTTAATGTTGGAAGCGATCAAAATTGTTTACCAAGAGAACACATGTGCATTCTTTATAGCCATAAGGAACAAAAATTGAGTGGTATCTATTTCTATGCAATTCTATATATAACAATAGCCTGGTTTTGGTTTACCCTTCAAGAAAATAATCGCAATGCGGAAAAAACTTATTGAACACAAACTATTATTAAATATTTTCTTTAAGAACGATATTTTAATAATAAAGGGTCTTCCAATAGCGACTTTGACAATTGGTAGTGGCCATATTGTTGAAGTTACATCTGTGGCTGTGATTTATTCAGTCTGTTTTGCCAAATTACCGTGGACGGATATAGCGCTCAACAGCATGTGCATTATTGTTGTATCAAAATGGGTGTTATATTCGGGCAATGTTTCGCATATTTCGATCATTTAAGGTTGTCGTAATTGGCCTACCGAGAGAACTATTTGCAGTGTGGTGAACAAATTTGAAGCTGCTGGTTCAGTAAACAAGGAAGCAACACTTATACAACGAAGATACGCGAAATCCGCCGAAAACATTACCGTTGTCTGTGCGGGTGTGCAGGAGAATCGGAGGCAGTCGATTTCGCGTCGCTCACAGAAACTTGGCCTTTCCCAGACCACAACTTGGCGAATTTTGCGTCGTAACATGAGCCTAAACCCGTACGATATTGAACTAATACAGGAGCTGAAGGTAAATGCCCATAGACAACGACGTGTGTTGGCTGGTTGGGACCTGGAGCAGTTGGGAACTGATCCTAATTTACAGCAAAAAATCATCTTTCGCGATGAATGGGCACGTCAACAAACAAAATTGTCGAATTTGGGACGATACCAATCCACATCAGATCCACGAGCGTCCAATACATCCCGAAAAAATCACTGTTTGGTGTGGATTTTGGGCTGGCGGCGTCATCGGTCGATATTTTTTTCAGAACAGCGTTGGCCAGGCCATCACCGTCAACGGGTGAGCGCTTTAGGTCGATGATTACCAACTTGTTTTGACTTGAATTCGATGATATAGACATCAATGACATGTGGTTTCGTCAGGACGGCGCTACGTGTCGCACAACTCATGCCACATTGGACATTCTGCACGAGCGATTTGAGGGGAGGATTATTTCACGTGGAGGTGATGTGAATCGGCCACCAAGATCGTGCGGTTTGACCCCGTTAGACTGTTTCTTGTGGGGTTTTCTTAAGTCACAGGTCTATGCGAATAATCCACAAACCACAGCGGCCCTCCGAGCCAAATTAACTGCGAAAGAATCATAGAGAATTGGATATCCCGGTTGGGAGCCACCCAGCGAAGCCGCGGCGGACATTTTCCCGATGTTATATTCCATACATAATGGCATCGATAAGCCTTTCAAACGAATAATAAATTTCGATGATATCTCACACGCACTTTGTTTTATTTCAATTTAAAGATAAGAACCGCTTACATAATGAAAGACTCTTTAAAACCAAACGTAGAAAATACTAAATAACATTGGTAGCAGACAAAAAAAGAGAGAGCCACGTTCACAGCAAGTGTAGACATGTGCACAACAAATATCTATCGTCAGCGTTCAAATTGACCACCATCAATTTCCATGCAATGCAACAAATTCCACTGAAAACAGTGTAGCAGATTCTTAAGCGTTTGTATAGTGATTCGCGGGATACGTTAAAAATATGTTGGTTTACAAAAAGTAAGTTGATATATTTTTTAAGTAGTAAGCCCGTCAATATCATTCCGCTATCCAACCCATTGTAGAGAATTGTATTTTTGAAATGCCAGCATACATACGAAAGTTAATACATAATTGATGAAACGTTACCCATGAACAAACCTTAGACGTTATTTATATATGTAAACTAGTAATGTATTGAGGAACAATAAATTTTCGAAAAGCTATTTGTTAATCAATGAAACTTATTTTAAATTCGTTCTAACTACGTAGAACACAAATATCACAGACAAACAAATAATAAGAAATTTGCCATTCATTATACTACATGTTTATTGTATATTGAAATATGAAGTATGTACATAATGTGTATTTAGAAATTATATGCGTAAAATCTGCTACAACCGTAACCCCAGTTAAACTAATAATCGTTATTATATGGTAAAACATATGTACCCTCACCACCTCCACAGCTAGTTATTCATGTAACTAACTCTAGCTGTATTATCGTGAGATTACAATAACGGTGTAATGTTTACGTAATATATATTTTTCTATTGCCCATTCATTACGAGCGATTTGTTGTTTTGCGAGGGATCTTTATTATTATAGATCGATTCGCAATGGTCTAATGAATTTCAGAATTCTCATTCTAAACAGTATATGAAAGTACTTTAAGTATAGATTTACTTACCTCCATGTACTACATGTGTACGCTGTCAGTTAATAAGTCCCCACCTGGGCGTGTATATTTGTACCTTCCCAAATGACGCGTAAAAATAGTATAAATAGTTGGAATATACGAATATCAAGTTTAGTAACAAAACCTTCTCCCTGAGATAATTTATCCATAAAATAACATAGTTGAGAGTAAGTTTGCAAGAATATGATGCTAAATAAATGCGTATGGTAGAAAGTCAAATAATCTTGAATGCACAAAGATATCCTTAACACATTAAAAAGCTTTTTTCTTCATATTATATTAATTATTAAAATTTCCCCACTATTCTATTAACATTATTGAAATAATTTTTAGTACAATAAAAGATCAAGCATGTTATTTCAATGGTCTCATTTTCTTTTCTTACAGACACAATGATCAAGCTCCTTGTCATTGCAGCTTGCGCTTGTGAGTATTCATTCATAAACTATGTTGTTTTGTTTAACATAAACATATGTAACTGCTACATTAATACCTTGATAATATTCACAATTACCATAATAGTACTTAACTATTTCAGTTGCTTTTGTCAACTGTGGCACATCAAAGCGAGGAGTTTCAAGTAGTGACAATGACGTCTCAGCTGGTGGACATTTAGAAGCCATCGCAATTCTAGATGGTGGTCATGGAGGATACGGGGGTGGCAAAATTGGTTTTAGCGCAGGCAGTGGTTTAAAAGCAATTGCTGTAGGATCTGCAGAGCAAGCTAATAGCGCTGTAGCCAATCAACATACTGCAGGTAGACAAGCCGCATTCGCCGCAAAAAGTACGTTAGCTCAGGCGGCTCTTGGGGTAAATCCATTTTTAACCTAACTGTTTTGCTTATTATGACATAAAATATTTTTCAGGCTGCTGCTACTGCACAAGCAGCATTGGTCGGTAAACAAATTCTAGTTCAAAAATTGCAAGCAGACGTTCAAGAAGCTCACTCTACACTGGAAGCCGAAATTCAACAATTGCAGCAGGCACAACGATCAGCGGCATCATCCCAACAAGCCTCGCAATTGGCACAACAACAAATAAACGCTTTAAATATTGCTCTAAATACTGCTCAAGCTACAGTATCACACTCTCAACAGGCGGCAGAGGAATCTGCAGCGGAGTACGGCGCTCAGCAGGCTATGGTTGGAGCTGCAAAACAACGTCTCTCGTCTCTTACTCAACAACTGCACGCTGCTCAGGTTGATTATCAAGCTACTCAAGCTGCCACACAGAAAGCAGAAGCGGCAGCTCAAATAGCTCAATCCAACGCAGCTCATGCGGCAAATGCGGCATCTGAATCTGCTTCAACTGCAGCTTTGGGGCATGGAATAACTGGGAGCGGCGTACATTTTTCATCTGAAGGTCTGGATGGATATCATTGATCGATGTTGTTTTGTGACTTTTCTAACATTATATTTTTGTATTATGTTATTTATATAAAATAAAAATTGATGCCATAAAATTGTCCAATCATATTTGCTCATGCGAATCAAGTGGCGACTAACCTTCATTATATGGTAAAGTAAAATCCCAAAAACAAACTATAATTGCATCATATGTGCATGAATAAAAGTGCGTTCAATGAAAATATGATAGATACAAAAATCGTTTCAAAACAATCAGAAACAAACATAACTGTAGAACACTGTTTTTTTTTTACTAAAACTTCAAGTGGCTATGAATGTCAAGGGATAAGCTGATTAATAAAGAACTCAAAACCATGTTCTACTAACATATTTGCAATTAACTGAATGAGCAGTATTCGCAACTTTAAGTGTAGTTGAGTAATAATTCTTTCATTAGCATCTACACAAATACAGACAGTTATGAGAATATTGATACAACCGTAGTACACGATTCTATAGTGAAGCAGAACAGCATCAGATATAATAAACTTGTGTATAGTTATTACCGTCAATAAAACCAATATCCGTGAAAATAAGTTCGCGAACGTCTACATTATTTCTGTATGCTGCAATAGAAAAAAAGTTGAATGAAATGTGTCTTAAAACGATTTAGATTCTAAATTATTGCTTAGCCAGTATATTTTATGTAATAAGTAAACTGTTAAGGAGAATAGTAGATAATTGCGCTTTTAATGATAAACGTTTCTCCAGCGTAATTATGACAAATTCATTAAGAATTTGCAGAATTAACTTAATTGTCACATAAGTACATTCTCAACCTAATTATACAGTAATACAGTGTGAGTTAATAGATGTTGTTTATTTTGTAAAACGTTGTTTTATTCTGCTTTGTTACACAATTGAAAGCGACAAAACAATCTGTCGTTGAAACTTGCAAAAATTCAAATTTATAGTATCATGGAATTTAATAATCACATTAATCTTATGATAATGTTATCTCATATTCCGTTTCTCGTTAAACAGCTGAAATAGTTTAAGTTATTTAGATGTCTATATTTTGCTTTTTGTAGGGCAGCATTGTCGAATTTTTTGTAAATGATATGATCTTTAGAAATCGCTTTTCAATTATATATAGCACGCCTGAAGAATTTTCAAAATAAAATTCATATTCGCTATGGAATTAGTAGGTAAGGAGTTCAAACACCAGTGATAAATTAAGGACGAAGGAAGTGATACGATAAAACCATGATAATAAAGTTTAATTGTAAAGTATTATACATATAAATTGTGGCTTTTGAGGATGGATGTGTTTGACTGCAAGAAAACCCATCACTTGTACTGAAATTCTATGACCAGAAAAATAGTGAAATTTGAAAACGTGGGAAGTTTAATGTGACGGCATTTGCTTATTCAATTTTTAGAAGACATAGTTAACATATCTTACATATCCAATAAAAGATTTACTTTTGCCAGCGGCTATATTCAACAGAAGAACGCTTGAATCGATTCCGTAAGAACAGGATAATTTGTATGAGTCAAATATGTATATGTATTAAGAAAATGTGTTGGTTTTTCTTGAATTTTGAAGAGACTGCGGCTAGTCAATAGTAGAGTTAATTTTACTTTTTTACATCTAGGTACGTTATTTTATGCATATATTGAAAATTAAAAAGTTTTTCCAGTAAGAGACCATTTCAATTTCAGTTGCTCCCTCCAATAAAATATTTTTTCTGACCAAGAAACAAATGCTATATTGTTTATTTTGGGTAGTAAAAATCATTTTGAAAATTCTATTATCTCTGAATAATATAATAGTATCATTGATCTATTATTAAAAATAAAATATTAATTAAAAAAATTGATTTATTTTTATCAAGTTTTCCAATTCTAAGAAACTCATAAAGTGCATATTTATCACAATTATTACTGCGAGACATAAAAATGCTGGTAGTTACAGAATTGCAGGATCAGTCTCCGCAAAACAACACTATCTGATAACAAATAGAATTATTGAGAAAAGCATGTGTTATTTCCGATTAACTGCAAGGGAAACGAAAAAACATCTTGTCTTTGTTGTGGTTTCAAGTCGCAAACCATTCAGAAGACTTGAAAGACTGCTAATAAAAATCGCTCTTACTAATTGTTGTCTTTTTATTTTCCAATCAATTTATCTTAGAACTAAAATAATTAAGGTTTTTGTAATAACACTTCTTCAGTGGAAGATATTGACATTTGATGTGTATCCAATAAATTTAAAAACAACTTCCCTCCCCTATAGCAAATTATCTGGATTAATAGGTTTATGTTTACGATGTCATTTCTGCCACTAAAGAAGTATTACAAAAACCTTGAGTATTTAGATTCTGGAATAATAAATTGATTTTTAATTCAATAGTGACTTATATGGGAAAAATATTTGGAAATAGTAAGATAAGTACAAAATAGGTCATACCTAAAACATTAACTGGTCGGTTATCGAAAAATGTGAGTTTGTAATATGTTTAAGTGTAGAACCAAACTATAATGTCATCGTAAATGTGAATACGAAATTTAGATGCAATATGTACCTACCAGAATTGTTAGAAGCAACAAAAAAAAA
>SMLS01057739.1:0-20714 GCA_004785975.1 Popillia japonica
ACTATAACAGAATTAGAATTTCGCAAATCCTATGCTTGTAGTTAGTTTGTACACATTCAACCAGCTATAGAAGAAACAGCTTCCAAAATAATTAAGGGGAATATTGTTTTTCCTTGCGCCACATGTGACAATTTAGGTTCCGTTGCACATATTATATGATAATTTATAAGCTTCACATGTAATACATACATACGTCTCCGAGAGGAAGTTTTTTTATTACTACATACGTCATTAAATTAAACAGCTCATAACCGACACTGTAAAATTAGTAAACGATCTACCTTACGTTAGCCACTGCGTCAATACGTTCCCTCAAACCATACATACCACCTAGAGTACAATAATATATACTACATTATTAACATACTCAAACAGGATATGCCTATCCTTTTATAACCAACTCCATTATATTATAATTTTATCGTATAAATCAGTAATGTGTTGTCGTCATTATAATGATCGTCACAATACTGTAGAATTATTTGCACATCTGTGTTTGTAATCTCCTTTTTTTATTTTTGACTTAAGAAAATGTTATGCTACACTCATATTTAAGTTTTTTGCGCTGCTTATTCTAAATATTGGCTCGAAGACATTTCATCCTTTCAGACAGGAAACTTGTAATTCTCGCATATGAGACGACTTTACACAACTTTTTTTATCCGGGTTATTTTTTTTAATGGAAACTTTTGTTCTCTTCTTGAACCTGCATAAGAAAGAATCTTTTAGTTCCGTGTAAAACGTATTTATTAAATATGTTCCCATGCAATAGGTAAGATAGGTGAGCATTCGCGTAGATTATAACGTTGGTTTAACTGTTTTCAAATATTTTATTTCATCGCTGGCTTGGTAGTAACAAACGTAAACGTTTTGCTTCTCACTTTTTTAATCATTTTTGTCTTTTGCTTTCTTTAAAAATTGCAATTTTGCACCGCTTGCTATAGTCTTTAGAAGATCGTTGTAGACTTCCTGCAGGTATTAAGTTAACTTCAGGCCCTCTCTTAATTTTTGAACTGCCAATGTACTAACTTGATGAACTTCTTCGCTTTCTTCGAAATCGACCTGTTTTGCATCTTCAGATACCAATTCCAGTAAATGTGCTTCCCCAATTTATTCCTCGGCCAATAAACTTGTAAACGTCCAAGAAGTAATTTTCGGTGGTAGAAAACTTACTTGAACGTTTGGATAATCTATATATTTGTGGGTAACAAGGAGCTATACCTATAAGTAGTAATAGTACCTACCTTGAAGTCAAAAGTCTTCTTTTCTTCTTCAAAAAAGTTCAATAGCTGGCACAAAACAGTGTAAAAAAACATTCCCTAAATAAACTCCAAAAGACTAACAACTAATAAAGCATCAATGGCCATCGGCAGGTGAAGAAAACAGTGTGGAAAAACTGGAGACAGCCTAATAATGACTCCATGGCTTTATACAAGGGTGATTAGGCCCAGTATAAACTACACATCGGTGGTGTTGGCGGCCCAAGATCCAACATGCCAAAGTTATAAGACTCCTAAATGGCAATTGAGCCTGAGAGCAATGGAAAGCGTCAAAGCCACGCTGCACTGATATCCAGACGGTTCGAAGATGAATCGAGATGCAGGAGCCGGAATACTCAAGCTTAAACGAAAAACTGAAATCAGTCCCATCAGCCTTTGGGATTGCGTCTGCGTGCTAAACGAGCTAGAAGAGCATAGTCAGGTAACCCTATTAGCTTTTTGGGGACCAGGACACGAGGGTATACCCTCTAATATATTAGAAGTAATAAAAAGGCAAATGCCCTGGCTAAGAAAGAGGCGTCCAAGCCATTCATCGATACTATACCATGGTACGAAACCACCAAAAGAAAAGTAACCGAAACCATTGCGAAATTGTCGGCGGACAAAGCTGTGGAATGGCAGAAATGCTCCCCAGGGCAGAGATAGGCTAAGAAATTCGAATATATGCCCAAAGACAGTCTTTGTTCAGTATAGGTCTTCTGTAAATTTCTCTAAACATACATCAAAATTAACAAATTATCTACAAATATACAAAGACTTTTCTGTAGAAGTGTAGATATGTTTAAGAGAAAATTTTCAGAAATTTCTACATTGTTTGTCGAAATCATAAGCGTCAACCTAACTATTCCAGAAATCATAAATATTTCGATTAAAAATACTAGGTATCCGGAGGCAAAAGAATTACGTTTTCTAATTAAAATAATAATTACAGAAAGATAATTATTTTAAAGAATAGAAAAATTCAAATAAAACAATAAATATAATATAAATACGAAGAAAATAAGGTTTGAAATATAATTTTATGTCAATAATCTAAAAAGTGCATCTGAAACCGAGACGGAACCTCTCTCATAACTTGTAAGTATGGCAAAGCAGCAAGACGAAATACAAACGTTCTCCCGTGTTACGCACTGTATTTCGTTTTTTCTAAATTGCGCACGGGAAAAATATTTTTTCTAAGCTTGCAACTAGAATTCAGAATCTATATATTGCATTTTATCCATAGGGAAACCTTCGAACAGCTGAAACAATTCCGTTTTTCCTGTATGCTCCAAAATAATATTGCAACTTATGAATGGTAGCTGTTTATGTGGCAACACAGCACATTCTTTAAACCTAGTCAATTACTACAAGATTTAGATTTTAATTAATTATTTTCTCTCGCTCTGCTACAATATTGGCGTGAGATTAAGTCTATTTCTGAATAGTTTTTGATACAGAATTTTTTAGTGGTAACGTGAACGTTATAAAGACAATATTTAAGAATTAGGGGATGTATTATGATATTTAATACTCACTTGACTCCCGCGTCATATTGTACGCAATGGAGTTGTGTGTATTGTAAGTGTGTAGAAAATAACAAGTTTTTAAAAACAACAGTTTTGTGTATATATACATTTGAATGTACTAACGTGGATACCTAATATTCAAGTGAAAATAGAGTACGATTTAATTGCTTCAATTATTTGGCTCCTAATGCTGTCCATTTGTAAAAATGAGGGTTATTTACCAATCAAAATATTACACAAGAAAGTGGAAATGTGAGTATTGATGTTGATATTTAGCCTATATTTTATAAAATAATAGATTTTAACCAGTTCCTTAAACGCTATTAAGAATATTTAATAAGATGCATTCCTTGCACATAATTAATGTCTCTATTTTTATTCTGTAAAATCACCATGGCTACTGGAATTGTATATTTAAACTTCACACTTTATTTTTCTTTATTTTTTAGATTCTGCTCACGATTTTGTCCGACCGTGTAAAACTCCATTTATGAATTGACCAATATACTGAACTGCAAGCTGTAAAATTGCATCTCTAATGGTTCTACGACAAAGTGACTTGAAAATGGCAAACGAGCAGCCAGTGAAGAAGAAGCTTCGAAGGGAAGATGAGGAACACACAGCTGATGAACCAGATTACATTCACAACTTGAATGAGAATGGAGGCAGGGCTGACTTATCAGCTTTGCGTTTGTCGCTACCAGATAACGTTAATGAGGCTGATCTTACTTTCAACACCCTCAACACTCATTTAAGTGCTACTGTGAAATCACCTTTGCGGACTAGTGAACAAACGAACAGTGACCGGACATCTTTCAATCAAGGTGTGACGTTAATGTGGGCTGCCGAGAGTAGTGCTCGAAATGGTGTTTATGTTGGTGATGTAAATAGATTAGATTTATCTCACAATTCCCTTAGTAGTTACATTGTCCATCCTGATAATCCATCAATACAACCAGCTCCTGATATTTTCTCACCGTCCAGTTTTACACAACCGTTTTTGGATACTTGTACTGCCACTACTTTGACAACTGAACAACAATCATATGAGAATACATTTTATGAACAAACATCGCAGGAACTCACTAATCATAATCGATATCATTTGTCGTCTGTTCATGCACCAAAGAATACTCAAGAACTTATAATACAAGAATATGCATCTACTAGTAGCTTTTCGAATCAAATATCTCAAGATCAAAGTAGATTTGTATCAAACTTGCCTCTTGGGAGTCATTCTGACTATAACGAATCGCCAGAGTTAAGTATGGAGGGAGATAATTTAGATTTATTTCAACAGTATCTTATAAAACAGTGCTTATGTGCGATTTCAGAACGAACCCTGAGGAAACCTTTTGAGGGCCACCAAATCACAGATAGTAATGGTACCAGGATAGCGTTACTATGTGAATGGCCTGTGAATAAAATATTACAATTTCTATCAAAATTGCAATTATTATTTGATGTATATTTAAAGCAAAATAACTCTGGTTACATATGCAGTCGAATTGTTAATATTTGTGAAATGATTGTTCGTAATGAGTACAATATTATTGAACAAATAATTTCACTGAACGATATGCGAAACCAGTACATGAATTTCTTATCGGCAAAAGTATTAAGTAGCTTTTTAATTATTGCAAAAACGGATATTAATAACGAATGGTTAGAAACAATATTCAACTTTCTGACAACAGAACCAATTGACTATATAAAAATGAATTTTGCTTTAGAAATCATAAAACGCGTTGTAGAATGGAAAGATGTGGAGATACATGTCTTAGAAGAATCTCAATCTTCCCGTGATGGTGCTAGCACAAGTAGTAGTCAGCATACTGAACATAGTACGTGTACAACTGTAACTTACAGTGATTCAGACAGCTATGATACTTCGGCAATTAAAGGTTTAATAATTAAAGGATTAGAATCAAAATGGCCTGATTTAATAAATAGAATTCAATATCTCATATCCCACAATGATTGTATAGAAACGCAGACTTGTATACTAACTTTCTTAGCGTTATGGGAGAGCACGATATCGGTTAAAGCTAACTTAAGTGTAATTGACACTAAACCTTTCTACACTCATTTGGAGGTTTTTGTCGGTTTGCTACATAGCAGTTTACCACCTATAATTTGGAAGCAACTACTATCTTTATTTAATGAAGTATTATGTTACGGTAGTACTTTAGCATTACAAGATATGTTACCTGATGATACTTGCCAATTAGCTCATTTAGTTGTCCGTTACGTTAAAGATTTCAGATTACTCGATTGTTTACCATTTCGAAGAAATGAGGGATTTACAGTGCATAGTTTTGTGGGCACTATTGCTAGCTCCCAATCGACGCAAACAAACATCGATAAAACTTTATTACAAAAGTTAGTACTGTTAGTATTAAAATCTGTTGCAATAACTATTAAAGAAACGCGGTCGGATAGCTCAGATTCAAGTGTAGGTTCAGATGATTACGATTTCTATCAAGACATGCAGTTAATCGAACGTTCTATTAGAGATGTTTTGAAGAAAGTCGATATCTTTATTAAAAATAGCCTAGATTTTCATCCAGAAACTCCATTCTCAAAAGTTTTAATACATTTGTTTAATGATCAAGACGATTACATGATAGAATCGATGGTTTGTACTTTAGACATAACAGTTGGTATATCTTATCGTAATGCAGTATTCCCCGATTTGATTTCTATGCTCAATCCTGTGTTTTCATTCATAGAATTTCTTAGAATTGTTGGTCACGCCAGCGACATATTGCTCGATTACTTGATGAACAACGAAACCTGTTTCTTGCTCTATCTATTAAGATTTCTAAAGTATGTTCGAAGAAACTGGTCAAAATTTGTTACTAGTTGTTGCGATTCTTCGGTAAATACTAGGGATAATGAGCTGGATAATACTATGACTGTATTGATTAGACTTAAGATGCTAATTAATCGATTAGTAGCAAGTAATCTATTTCCTTACAATATAAATCCGGTACTTCGATTGTTGGAGGTTTGCGAAGGTTTATATGAGGGTAATGAATACAGCTGATAGTTCTGATTATCAAACTCCGATTACTTTTAGTTTAATTTAATGCAACTATTTTAAGAAATAATACACATAATTATATTTTAAAGTAAAAAAAAAACAAACAAAATGAAGACAATTATTTTTTGAAGTAGAACTGACTATTGTATTACTTCATTTTATAATAAAAATTGCGTACAATTATATGTTAAATTATGTATGTATAAGTTTTTGTAATAAGTATTTATATATATAAAAATTTAATTTATATTATCGTTGACAAGCTCATAATTGCTAGTTTTAACTATTGTGTAACTAAATAATAGGATTTTTTTCAAGACGCGAAAACCATTTGTATCAGTAAGTTATCAATTCATTTTAATTTAATCATTGTTTGCTTGATTCTTCTAAGACAACTCCATTATCTGCGTTTAATTTCTTGTGTACTGTTAAGATAGGTAATTTTATATTTATTTCATGAAATAATTTTATTATACGACTTCTTTGTTTTTAAATTAATATTTATGTATAGGCTGTGTGAATTATCTGGCGAAGTTCATACAAGTACAATAATAATTTCGATTTTGGTTCTTCCCTTTTAAAACTAATCGCATTAAAATCAAATTAGTAAGGAAATGTTTGTACGAGTTTGAAATAGTTATAAAAAAGAAAGAGAGGATATTTAAAAAATGTTGAATGAAAAATTCTATTAGAACATGTTGAATTTCGTCAGCTAGTTGACTTAGCTGGTAGACATGTTTGTTCATAACAGTTACCCAAAACGATTGATTTGCGCACATTGTACATACAATCACATTTTTTTTTACTGTTGTATTAATTTGAATGCAATACTAATTTTAGATACCACCCAGCTGCATATTTATAACATAAAAATTATAAATGTTATTATATATATATATATGTACAAAATCAGTTTTATAATAAAAATTACTTAATATTTATGTATATAGTTTTACAATTACTGTATAATGTAATATTTTTTACAAAATACAATAGTATTTTTATAAGATAGTTTTAGTTCTTTTTTTTATTATTCGGTCCTGTTGGTTTTTTAATTATTCTATTGAACGTTGAACCAATACTGATCTTTTAGAAAAATTTCAAGATTGAATTACAACATATTCAACATCGATTCTAATTTGATTTGTTCAACATAAAACTGGCGGATAAAAACTGATATCCCGCCATAGATGAACTTTGCACGTCCTTATTTTTTGTGATACCCTGTATCGACAGTGCTCTTCGTATTCACAATTTCAGTGGTACCAATCCGTTTTAATTTTTGAGTTTAGCTTCTATTCAAGAGGCATTTCACTTTTATATGATCAGTACCAATCAGTACAACACGTTAAATAGTTCGAATCGCTTATCTTACATTAAAAATCAAGTATATCTTTTGATTCCAATGGCAGTGATATGATAAATTTCTGAACAATAGGATGCTATTGCTCTGAAGTTTCTACGGAATAATTGTGCATCATCCTACTTTAGCTTTGATAGAAGCAATAAATTTATTATATACAAATTTATTCAAATTTATTACATACGTATTTATGAAAAATATAAATCAGTTATGTAACTAATTCTAGAAAAATTTTATATCGTGTAGGGAATTTTTATGGGAAACAATTTCCTTGAAAATCATTTGACAACGTATTCCAATCGTAACCAACTTAACGCCTGTCATTGTCTAACACATTAAATAGTTCATTAAAAATGTTGTTTTAACTAATTTTGATACTTTCATTAGTTATTAAGTATTTTTTTATAAATGTAAGTAACAATTAATTCAGTGGATGTTAGTTAAAACACAAGTATTTAATTTACAGGTTAAATACCTGGCGTGATAATATGTAATTTAATAAAGTCATTGTATGTTATTGTTTATAATTGCAGAAAAATCATATCTTTATGTCCCTAGCATATTAACTTGATAAATCAAGAACTGCAATCTTAACAGGTACGTCTGCGTGATATAAATGCATTATTATTTTTGTTATCTTATTACAGGTACAGAGCAAAATGTGGTCGTCACAGTTAAGTAGTATCCAACAAAACAATCAGCATAATAATCAACAAAATGTTCAAAATTCACAAACATTTGGTATGACTTCAGCAATATCCACCGCACCTCCTAAACAAAGTGATTTAGTTAAGACTACTGAATTAGAAGAAGCATTGAAACCTTATGGTGTGTTCGAAAGTGAACAAGAACTGAATCATCGTATGGACATCTTATCCAAGTTATATGGACTTGTTAAGAAATGGATAAAAAATGTTTCTATAGCTATAAATATGCCAGAAAGTGTCGCAGACAATGTTGGTGGTAAAATTTATACCTTTGGCAGTTATAGATTAGGGGTAAGACATAATTCTCTTTTTTTACATGGTAAGCATTTATATCCTTAATTGATTGTAGGTACATAATAAAGGAGCTGATATTGATGCTCTTTGCGTTGCACCTCGTCATATTAATAGGGTTGATTATTTCACGTCATTCTTTGATTTACTTAAGCAACAACCTGAAGTTACAGACTTAAGAGTATGTTAACTAAATTATAATTATTGGTAATAATCTTATTACTAAATTAACTAATTTTTCAGGCTGTTGAAGATGCTTTTGTTCCTGTAATTAAAATGAAATTCGATGGTATTGAGATTGATATGCTCTTCGCTAGACTTTTGCTTAAGGAAATACCTGAAACAATGGATCTCCAAGATGATATGTTGCTCAAAAGTCTCGATCCTAAGTGTGTTAGAAGTTTGAATGGATGTAGAGTTACGGATGAAATTTTACGTCTTGTTCCTAATGTAGATAATTTTAGACTAGCTTTAAGAGCTATCAAGTTGTGGGCGAAACGTAAGACAAAATTACACAGATCATTTCTCTTGTAATGTAAAACATGTATGAACTGATTTTGTAAATTTTGTAATTTTTAAGAATCAAACTGATTAATTGTGAAAAAAATCGATTTTATCATTAGAGACATGATAGATTTTGTAATATAATAAGTAAAGTTTTCAAACCTACCTTTTCTTTTTCAAAATTTCTAATATGTATAGATTTATTTAAATTTCAACACTAAGGGTTGATATTTTGGCAGCACTCTTTACTTTGTAACCAATTGGGTGTATTTGTTGTTAGGTCATGGTATATACAGTAACGCGCTAGGCTATCTGGGTGGTGTGTCGTGGGCAATGTTAGTGGCTAGAACTTGTCAATTGTATCCACAAGCTGTTGCTGCAACCTTAGTCCATAAATTTTTCCTGGTTTTTTCTCAGTGGAAATGGCCGCAACCTGTTCTCCTTAAACAGCCATCAAATGTGAACTTAGGATTTTCAGTTTGGGATCCAAGGGTAAGATTGCAATATTTAGTATTTATGTATATACATTCTTTAATATTTGTTTGATTAAATAAAACAGTTTTGAGAGTGAAATTCAAGAACATTACATACATACTACCTTAAATCTGTAATTATATTTATTGTATTTGGAATTACAAAACTACTTTTATATAGGTAAATGTTCAAGATAGATATCATTTGATGCCTATCATAACGCCCGCTTATCCCCAACAAAATTCTACGTTCAACGTGTCTACCTCGACCCGTACGATTATGATGGAGGAATTCAAAAACGGTCTACAGTTGACGGACGAAATCATGTTAGGAAAACAATGTTGGGATCGGCTGTTCGAGCCGCCACCATTTTTCATGAAATATCGGCATTTCATTATGTTATTGGTGAGCGCAGCAACTTCCGAAGACCATTTAGAATGGTGTGGATTAGTTGAAAGTAAAGTGAGATTGCTAATTGGTAAGTGAGATATAAGATTCTTCTTATTGTAATTGCCAAAATGGGGTAAGCACTATCGAAAGTAACAAGTGGCTAGTACCGGTACAAGATTTTCGTATTCGTTTTAAAATTAATTTTTTTCGTATTTTGTTGAATTGAATTAATTGTTTTTACGTTATAATAGAAATAACGATAGATGTAATAACACAAACTATCGCAGGCGCGAAAACTTATAATAAGTGGTCAATCAACATCAAAACATTCACTTCAGGTTACATACCTTGCGTCATTAAGAATGGATTGTTTGATACTATTAGGAATATTCTAAAAATAGTGTTTGACAAAATCTTTTATACTTTCAGTGGCACTCGAACGAAATCCGCATATAGTTCTAGCGCACATAAATCCGGAAAGTTTTAGTCACATCGATCCGAATTCCGAGAATAATTCTGGCGTCTGTTCGATGTGGTTCATAGGTCTAGAATTCGCGAAAACGGAAAATCTTAACGTTAATCTTACATACGACATACAGAATTTTACGAAAACGGTTAATCGGCAAGCACAATTCTCGAAAATGCTGAAGGAGGGCATGGATTTAGAAGCTAGACACGTAAAACGGAAACAGCTCCCTCAGTATATATCACCAGGTTTCATAAAACGCGAGCGAAAGTATAGCGGTAATTCGATCAGAAATGGGGCGGATAGGAAACGCTTATCAACGGACAGTATCGATAGCAAGAAGGCTAGATTGTCGGAGGAGTTGTCGCAGACGGTTAATGTAAGAATTAGTAGAGCTGAGCTATAGGACAAGAGACTAAAAGAGTTGTTTTTACAGAGTGTTGAGAGTGGGAAAATCGCTAATCGTAAAAGGTTGTCTGATTCAAGTTGCAATGATTCCGCTAACAAACAATCTAGACTCTCTGATGAAATAAATTCATCTACGGTAAGTTCAAATAAAAATACTAATTCTTGTTTGCTAATGTCGAATTTACGTTACTTAGTTTGAAGAATCTTCGAATAATTCTCTCACGATTAACGATGACTCCAATAGTACGTTTAGTTTAAACGATGATGGTTCCAGTAGTATATTACAACCGCAGCCCACCGACAGTCCACCTGCTCCTGCACTTTGTACTTGATAAGCACGATGCATAATTTTAATATACATTCTACGAATATGTAAGTAAGACATTCCTTATTTTAACGTATTGTATCGAGAAATTAGGAATTTTCTTTGCTGATTTCGCGAAAAAAATCTAGTAATACAAACAGGAAAAGTAGATGCTTCGGGCAAATTAAAAAAATGGTAGTTAAAGATACATGTATTCAAACTTTACGATATGCTGATAATACTGCTTCCACACTTTATACTTCACGTAGCTTAGACGAGCCATATACTCGTATAAGTTTTTTCCATTCTAACACTACGGTCTCGAGTTTTTGAATAAATCGCGTAATTTGTGTATTAAATACAAAGCGGCCGCTATATCTATTCATTTCGCGAGTGTGAAGCGGCCGCGTTTCAAGTTAAAAATTTCACAACGTACAATGATAATGAGTAAGCAAAATAACAGCGCTATACGCTTTGTTGATTACTCTGAATGAACTATGACCTACTACCTGACTTCTTTTAAGGCGTTGGAAATGTTTTACAGTAAAACTTCGTTACAACGCTCCCGTTTGTAACGATTTCTCGGGTATAATGAGTCTTTCCGAAAAAAAAATTCCATTGAAATTTTTGTCATTATAACACTCCGATTTCCCGGTTATAACGCTTATATTAAAGATAATATTGAATACAGTTTAATTTCTATTACAATATACGAGGACAAGTAAAAGATGAAAAGAAAACATCGCACGAAAACAGCACCTGCTGTATCAAAGGCTTTCGCGACCATAAGCACTATAAATTTGCTCTCAATTTTCTAAAAATAATCGGTTTATGCAATGCTGGAGCTGTCACATCCCGGTAAGTGGCCCAATTTTACAAGATAAAGCCCTGTAAGCGTCAAACTCCATGGAAATCGCCGATTTCAGCGCTTCAAGGCTTGATAAGTTTAAAAACAGACACTTAATTGTTTACAAATAAATTCGTGGTGAGTCGAATTCTGATTTAATATCCAAATGAAAGAATCAAATTTCTACGCTCACCACTAGGTACAATCCGTCAGAAATTGAATAAATTTGCGTTAAGAAAGCGGGTGTTGAGAGTTTTACAGGAGAACAAGAAGCTGAAGTAGTAAGTACATGGGCGTTCTAACGAGGTTTAAATACAGTTTCTGAGCAAAACATCTATTATGCTTAGAGTATGAATCTGTTTCTTAATGAAATCAGTTTCATATATTTTGCGTTTTAAAATTTAGACAACTTAGAGGCTATAAATTGGCAATATCTAGTGTCTTGATTAAACACTTTCTTTAAATTTGTATCGTTAAACTTTCGCTTCTTACGCTTATTACGTAATTGCGTATAATAACTAATTCTTTTGTCCGTACGAAATTCGACGAGGAAAAATTCATAGAAGACCGTTGCGTCATTTCTTGGAATGAAACTCGACTAGATATTTGCAAGCAGTAGCTTGCCTTGTTTTGTTGTTGCCGAAGCAAATTCTTCTTCTGTCAAAGTCTTCACAGTGTCTAGTTTTTTTTTAATTTCAGCCTTCGATCAGATTTAAGTCGGTGTGGTAGGTTGGAACTCTCAAAGCCACAAATTTCTAAAAAATATTTTGTGGCTTGTGATATTTTATTATTTGGTATTCTTCGCATTCTGTCATATCTGCTTTTCTTGAGTTGCTGGTATATGCTTTTTTTTACTTGTATATTCTGATTTGGCGCCATATTAGAAACAATGACAGAAATCGGGGAATTATCTGTTCCGTAAGGTATTTCTCATAATTTTATGAGTTTATATCGTTGTGGAGTCTTGGAATTAGTATGGCCTGCATGAATGTACATTAGTTTCGTCCATTTGAATTCCAGTTTTGTAATAATTTGCCGGAAAACCTAACTCGACAGTGAACATTCTAAATCCCATTTCTAATGTCCTTATTGATCCTCCTTTGATCCTATGGAGGTATGTCGGCTTTATACATTTCTGTTATTGTTTCTTGGAAGAACTGAATTTTATTTGACCATCACCGTTCATTGTATCTTGCAAAGTGGTAGCAGCTACAACTAGGGCTGGGCGAAGTATCGATACATCGTCCAATACTCGATACCATTCCGGGTATCCATCCTCAGATACCTTGGATAATGTTGGATACATAAGTATCGATACCTACGATACCTAGGTATCGATACGTACGATACTTAGGTATCGATTCCAAAATATCGATACCGCAGACGGAATCGATACATCGGTAAGTATCGATACCTCTATTGGTATCGATACCCGATACCGAAAATGCCAGTATCGCCCAGCCCTATCTACAACACGATTGTTTAGTTCTGTTTTATTTGCATTTGAAAAACTCGTCTTAATGTAATTATACACATTGTATGCAATACCCTCACACTGGCTATTAAACTTCTATTTTCTACTCGAGGGTCGGATCCATGCCAAGAAAGTGACGTAGCGGTCTTCCACAAATTTTTGTTCATGAAATTTCGTACGGACTGTACATGGCGTGATACTATTATTGCTGTAAACGATGGTCTCCTCTAGTGGTAGAGGTATATCGTTTTCGGATGGCACCAATTTGCCACCAACGGTCTCAAAAACATAGGTCAGGTAGGGTCTGCATTAGCGCGCACATTTAAAATTTGAATTTTGTATCTAATAATATGTTATTTACATTACCGACCATAAGTGTTTACCTACGCTCGAACACTAAGGAGTTTCCGGTATTAAAGTTCAATGCAACTAAAATTTCACAATAAGATGCCTTTATAGCATGAATTGATATTAGCTGGCAGTAATTAAGTTTTCTGTGAACTGGATCATAATTTAATGTGTTTACCTGATCTACAAAATTTTTCTTTTCGATATATTAAATTTACTTTCCTGTAATGTGCATGCATTACACTGGATTATAGCTTAATTACGTCTTAATGGTTTAAGTAGTTCGTGTGCAGCGGAAACAGCATAATATTTAATTTATTATGTTCGTTTGCCATGAAATATAATTTCATCAAATCATATTGTCTGAAAGAATAATAAAGTGAATATATCATGTTGAGTATTATTTTCAAGCGGCTTTTCAAAGAAATACACCCAACAAATTTCTGATTCAATTATTTATTTTAATTATAATTTAAACATTTGCATGTATCACAGTTTTTCTTCTTTTACCTAGACTGTAGTAATTATTCATCAACCTCATCGTATATTCCAAATATGTAGTTGTGAAACCAACTGATTGTGTAATAAAATACACGAACAAGGAATATAAACAAAACAACACGTCACTTTACACGATCAACACAGTGCAGACGATAGACGATAACTGAAGAATATTACAGTAAATGTTATTCGGACTGTTTATACATGCAAGAACTATGTCTTTCTCTTTCGTTTGGGGCGCACTTTTCTTTCTAAGTTTCAAAATCGTTTCTGCGCCAGTGCCTTCCCAAAACGATATACCTCTACGAACACTGCGACCATAGCCTTATTATGCTCTTTAGTGACCATCTTGGTAGTTAATGCTGTGCCTCTTGCAGGGACAACAATTTTTATTACCGCGTCCACTCAAGTGCATTCCGTCATGTTTAGTGTTATTATTGCAAATTTCGTATACTAATCGTCAAATAAGAGTCAGTCCTATAGGAAATAGCATTCTGAATACTTGAAGCTTTCTTATCAGTTACAATAAAATGTTAAAAAAATTACGATAGTAACGTTATGGTACTGAAGATTTCATTTGTACTGTACACCCTTAGCGAGAAATAGATATAGAATGTATTAAAAATAAAGATAAAGAAAGTTGGTGACATTAGCAGTCTGTAGTTTCTTTTCAGGTTCCGATCGCTGCGACCCATCAACCCTTCTAATTCAAGTACGTATTCTTACTTACACATGCGATGAATGTAAAATATTATCGCAAAGTGCAATCTTGTGTCGGCTTTGATATGCAAAAATGAGAGAGCAAAAGAAAAACAGAGGGGGTTCACGTGAAACGTGCGTGCGGCGTTCAGTTTGTCGAATGGCAAGTGCATAATTCTATATAAATATTAATCATTGTGGAAAATATTGTGTCCTAAATGTGGTACTTCTCCATTTGTCGAATTAAGTTTCTCATCGTGTTATTCATCTCTCTCATCTCAAGAGCTTCTCGAGAGAAACCATTTCCGCTATTATATGTGTAAAATGTTTTAATTTACTCGCCGATGTGAGCAATGAAAAGTAAAAAAAAATCTTAAAAAAAATTATCACAAGTTTATAGAAATGTACATAATATGCGTTAAAATTATATATACATATTATTATTTAAGCACTTCAGTGTGATGTATCGTGTTTGGCCTCCTTATGTATTCTCCTTTTATTTAAAAGTAAAATTTGATTGCGATAATATTTTACTATTGTAAATATTTTTTAACGCCCATATTTACTTATTTAATTACTCGGAAAAGTATGTTAGAATGAAATGTAAAATTTTTAGAAAAAGGATAAAAAAACATCAAAATGAATTTTAAGCAGTCTTTAATTTTTGTGTTAATCACTGTTATCTCGATTGATTAAATAATTTATATATATTTTTCTATTTACATTTTTTTTAACAATAAATAAGGTTTTGTACTATGTGACATAATTTATTCTACTATAATGGTATTTAATTTCATGTTTAAATTTCTATTCATCTCGGCATATAGATTAATTTTTGCGTCTCTCGTGCGTGTATATATACATTGTTTGCTAAAAAACAACATGCGTATTTGTATCCATTCTGAATCTAATCCCATTATGTTTCATCGCCACTAAAAGACAATCTTTTTTATACTCCATTTCATAATTATGATCATCAGCTTTCATCGGCATCAAATAAACATAAAAATTGTGTCACATATAACAAAGCAATATTGAAATGTGTACATAATACGTATAGGAAAGATATATTTTTACTGTAAACCGTCGTAGCGGTTTCTTTTTAGTTCAATAACACATTATTATTCTCATCTTACACTAACAGACACGCCCTTGTATTTTGGAAAAGGTAAAAGAAAGGACAAGTTAATTATTTTTACGTATATAAACTATTTTTTAAAATTAAACTTATGATCAATAATTTCAGTTTAATTCGATAATATTAATAAAGATAATAATCATACAATTCTAAATATTAAAAATATATAAAAGCAAAATAAGGGGAAATGACAGAACTGTTTAAAGTTCATTTACAATTATGTTTGGTTTTTATAAAATGTTAATACTGAATATCTTATTAGATGGTTGAATTCTAGAACTTAACACATTGACTTGTATTCATTTGTTTTAAATGAAATAAAAGATGAATTTCCCCTGTTAAAGCGTTTTATTTACAATACCTTCTTGTTGAAATATTACTTTTTATGATTTGATATTAAAGTTTCTAAAGTCTCTTAAACACATCCTAAAACAAAGAGATATCAATTTGAGCTAAACGATCTTGCGTGATAGATATTGTCGAATGGCCTCAGGAAGAAGCAATCTACAAATTTATTTACGGGGTTGGTGGTTAATCAAACCAAAATTTAGATTTTAGTGCTTGATCTTAAACAATTAATCGCGAAAGCTATTATATAACCACCCGTTTTTCCTTGAAACTTAATATTATTAAGAAGGTTCCGAGCCGCAGTGATTAGGCGCCTATCCAGCAAGGTGATAGGTTGGAGTTGAATTTGTTGTTGGTGAATATAGATTTCTCAGTAATAAAGTTTTAAACTCTATCAATGCTTTGCGGAGAAGACCTACGCCATTATGTTTTGGACGTAATTCAGCCTTTGCAGAAAGCGGTATTAATATGACTTGTTGATTTTTGCCTGCCTTGTGTTGGCCTTATTGTGTACTTTCCCACTGAAATTAGAACCTTTGAGCATCGACATTAAGGCAATGTAGGGTTCGCATGTAACGTCACATTGCTTTTATGACAGCGCTGAAGTATAAGATTATTTTGCGAAAAAGTTGAATTGCAAAGTAATACAGAAACCGATTTTATTCAATTACGGGCCCGCTACTACTAACGAGATTTTGCAGGATAAAGGACATTACTATCATTTTGAATATTCGTCTGAGCGTCTTCATATATATAATAAGTAATTGAAATACTAAATATTTTTTGCATTTATAATTATTGATCAATTTTATGAGCATGCGCAATTGTGACTAAAATTCGCGAAAAATCAAAGACCATAACTAGGCCAAGGACGTCACAACCTTCCAATCGTCCAGTAAAATATTATTCAAAATATGATAATTCATAACAAATACTGAACTGGGCATGCTTACAGCATCCCTATGTATCTTGCATTTGTAAACATGTTTCATCTGTAGCAAAGATGAAATTTTTCTTTAAGATCCTTATATATTCTTATACAGCATCGTGTTTTATTTGTAAGTAAATAATTTCTTCAGCATTAGATTAGATATTATAATATTTATCTCCTGCAGGCATGTCGAATTTGACTAAACATACATTCGAGGATGATTACTATGATTACGATGTGCTCAATAACAATAACGATACATTAGATTTAGCCCCAGAATCATTTATACTACCAAATCCAGAAGGTTTAGATTCTAAGTATACCGTAGATGTGTTACCGAACATAGAATTACCAGATGATTCGTTAGCTGATACTGACCTACGAGATCATGATTTCATAGATAATCTCATGTATGTGTACTATGGATCGCACACAAAAAATATGAGTAACTATGGCCCAGAAATTATTATAGTTGGTTCAGTTTTAAGTTGTGCCGCTCAATTGTTGACAATATTTGTAGTCCTTTTAAGGAAAAATTTTAATGGACGAAAGGATATCAATGTAATGTTTTTGCACCTAATGGTATGCCTTTGTTTATCGAACCTGTTATTCATGTTAGGGGTTTACGTAAGTATGAAGACTAATTTGATACAGTATTGATTTAGGTAATTTTTAAGGCGGTTAAAAACATCGTGAAATGTAGAATAATTGCAATAACATTACATTATATGCATCTACTAACAGCCTGTTGGCTGTTCTTTTATTGTTATTATATCTACAAGAGATTTTGTAACACAAATATTCTAAAACTTCACTATATGTTCACATGCGCGTATGGAGTGCCTGCGATACTGACTTTGGTAATTAGATATTCTTTGAAAAAGAATATTTTGTATGCCAGTTGTTAAATAATGAAATAAGTTTTGGCTTTTGGAATGAGTTATCGATCATTTTATATCAAACTCAGGGAGGCTAATAAGAGTAGGATTGTAATGGTTTTCGATTCCTGATAGTATGTGCTTGGACTATTGTGACAATAGCAATAGCAGCAAAGCAAGTATTATTATAGACTATACTTGGCATACTACTCAAATGTGACAAAGTAGTGCCAGTTTCTGAGCCTATAGGCTTAGATATCTTCGTATAACTCGAAGTAATACTGAAGAGTGTGTTCGCGTTATTTACCAGCTTTTCTATTAAGAAGTCAAGCAAATAGATAAATCACAGACGCAAGATTTTAGCGGCCGGTTTACAAAATTTCATATACTTTGTGTATGATGCACCTTTTCTATATTTGAGCTAATTGCATGAACTTTCGCAAAAATTTGTAAAAATAACTTCAATGTCGAACTGGCAATCAAAATATTTTTGTGTAAATCTAAATTTACTTCAATAATGATATCAAAACATTGTTTTTCATTTCCAGTTATCATTTTTTATTGCGCCGCAAAGTTATGAAGCTGAAAGATTCTGCTTCGTGTCCGTACAAAAAGGGATGATTGTTAACTACATGCTTCCAGTATCTACCTTAATTATACTAACAACCTTATATTCTCTCAATGGTATTCGTAAAGTAAATATCGAACTATCTAAATTAGAATTTAGCAGCTCTGCCGAGTCACTTACTGCTCTCAAAAACGAGATCGAAAGCTTGGAAAGTGGTAAAAAGGTAGAACTCCCTATCGATGACGAAATCATCAGTCTGAAGGAATGTAAACGATGTTTAAAAGCTCTGTGCGTTGTCCAAACTAGTTACGATATGGTATGGTTTGTCGCAGTATTAGCTTTGGAAAATGTCCAGTATAGTAACAGTATGTCAATTGTATACTCAATTTCTTCATGTTTACTGGTGAGTATGTATATGCTTCATTGGGGTAAATTCGACAACATATAATTCCAACAGAATTGGTACATATTTCTCAAAACTAAATCATTTCTACCCGCTTTATATAACAACACGACAATTGTGCACGACAGTTTTAAGACCACCGATCAAGAAATGAAGCCATCCCCAGCAAATAGCCTGAGTCTATCTCAACGTGGTTCTTCCGATGATATTCCGCTTTTAATAAAAACAGAAACTTCCACTGAAATACACGAAATTAGATTAGATTATATCAGTACGATCAGTAGTTAATATTTTAGCATATATTACGGTGTTGTATATTTATTGAAATGTTGAAATTTATATATCTATTTAAGAAAATACTTTTCGGTGTTATATACTCAATATATATGTGTGGCGGAAGCACGAGTCAATTCAAGTTACGGAATAGCTTTAATTTTGATTGTTAATGAGGTATATACTTCATTATTCTTCTACATAAGACTTGTCTATGATATTCTGTTTTCGCGTGCCAAAAATTTTTCCTATTAAGCAAAATAAAATAAAAATATTAATGTAACCAAATGTCTAAATTCAAATTTCGTTGTGATAATATGGTTTCAATTTGGAGTTAAAATGCCAATATTGAAATAAGTGATAATTTAAGTATTAAGCATGTAATAGTAATTGTAGATTATAAACAATTACTTCTGATAGATTAACATCTAGTTGTTGTAATAATCTCGTATTTGGATAGAAAAAATTGCATTAAATACGTATAAAGAAAAATTGTAGCTATAAGATTTTACATTACTACTATTTGTAAGATATTTAGAAAATAGCTGGAATTGCTTTGGGGATGGAGGTTGCGTGTGACTGTTTGTACAGTGCGTTCCAACAGTAATGACATTAATATCTATTCATACATGGAAAAGGAACGGTGTTAAGTAAATATTTATTTTATCATAAGCCAAGAATATATAATAAACATCTTCAAAATTATGATCAAAGTCACGATTCTACAATAGATCTCTTGGCCTCTCTATAGTATAAATAACCGTTTGAGTCTCGAGCAGCGCCAATGCACTATTAACTTTTATGTCAAGAAAACCCAACTGATTTTGAGCGTTGTGCACTAGTTATGCGTCACCGACTGTTGAAATCGCGTTCTGAGATTCTTATACAGGGTACTCGGATGCTTCGCTTGAAATTTTAGTTGTACATAACAGAAGACAGAATAAAACCCCAAAAAATAATAAAAGTTATTAACTATTATTGTGTCAAATAATATTTAAAAAATGCAAACGTTTTGAGGTAGGTCTTTAAGGATTAAAAGTCAATATCCGATAAACAAACACTTGACTATTCGATCTCGTTTGAGTTTTACTACTTTAGTACCATCAGATTCTATGAGTTTGCAGCAGTAAATGCATTGTATGTACTATCACGGACTTTGGTTATGTCCGGTATCTAGCGGTACAGCCTGCAGTCCTGTCACTATTCCCTTTAAGATAAAACGGACATGTACTGAGTTTATGCTTTCCCTAAATGCGTATTGAATACGCATTATGACCATAATGCGGTTCTAAGCCCTGTAGCATAAACACCTCTCGATGCGCATTATAGCACGAAATGCGAATTGACGAAATCCTGATTTCAAGGGTGGTTTAAGAATAGCGGTTTGGTTGTATAAACGTTTAATTCGAATTCAAAGTGTATTAAAGCAGGTTACCAACAGAATGTACGCGGACGACATATCACATGTGAAAAATAGGTTGTGTTGTGTTGGCATTTTACGTATCTAATAACTGTATGCGCACAGTCACGCACAGTGCAATATGTGTACCGACATACAACAGTAC